>PVKY010000926.1:0-37667 GCA_004027775.1 Bradypus variegatus | reverse complement strand
TGAGGCGCAGATGCCACCTTCCTGAGCATCACTCTGCAAACTGTCTGAGCTGGGATTGCCACCTGCCTGTAGACAGCCCAGTGGGTGGGCCCAGGGACCATCTCCCCAACCCTGCCCAGGAAGACTGAAACAATGAGACCTGGGCCCAGCCCATCTGCCCCTCCAAGGCCCTGGCCAAGGTGACAGACACTTCCCAAAACGGCTTTGTCTAACTGTGTACCGGGCCCGTGTTAGGGGCTGGGGGTACCCAGAGGAGCCCTGAGTTTAACAAGCAGAGAGAAGATGGCAAAAGGCCAAAGAGATAGTCAAGCTGATGACGCTAGAAACCCAGGGGAGGGAGGAATTAATTCCTAAAAAGAAAATTCCAGGGAAGGTTTTCTGGAAGAGTTGCATTTGAGCTGGGCCCCAAATGGTGGTGTTTTAGGACATTTTAAGGCCTTTTCGTGCTGTTCTCCCATTCTGGAAGGTTCCTCCTACATCTCTCTGCCTTCTGTTTCAGTTACCTAATGCTGCATAACAAAGTGCCCCCAAGCTTTGCAGTTTTTAACAACCACTGTATTATCTTTCATGGTTCTCTGGGTGACTGGGCTCAGCGGGGCAGCTCTTCTCATGCTGCACACTGGGCCTTAGTTGTCTGGGGGCTCAGATGGACTGGAACATCCAAAATGGCAGACACACGGGGCAGGTGCCTTGGCAGGGTCAGTGGGAAGGTGATTCTCACCTCCCAGGCAGTCTCGGGGCCCTTTCCTCTCCCCGTGGCCTCCCCAGGTGGTCTCTCGATGTGATCTCTCCAGCAACACTTCCTCGGGGACCCCTTCCCTGACCATCCCTTTCCTTGGGAGCACATGTCTCGCTTTGTGTCATTCATTCACTAGTATGATTATTTTTAGGGCTGCCCCTGCACGATCCAGGAGCCCACTCACTCTGCCTTCTATGCAGACGCTGCCCCCTGGAGTTGTGCAAGCCCGAAGCCCTGATTATTTCACTAATATCTGTCTCCCTGACCAGCCCGTGAGCTCCGTGAGGGCAGAGGTCCTGGCTGCTACCTATGGAGACCCTGAGCCCAGCCTGTGCCTGGCACAGCATCCCTGCTCACCTCACTTTCTAGAAAGTATCACCCCAACTACATTACGGCAATAATGAGTTGATTGTGATGCCATGATTTACAACTTCAAAGCAACCCACCATCTTATTTGGCCATGACAACAACCCATCACAGGTGGGGTGGACACATCTACGCCCACTTCACAGATGAGGAAACTGAGGGAGATTTGTTGTTTCCCTTAATACTAAATGCCAAAGTGGAAGCGACTGATTCACCTTTCTGCTCTGTGGTCTGAGTGAGAAGCCTTTGTCCTCAGGTTTGGCCCCTCATGATCGCAAAACGGCTGCTGCTGCTCCAAGTGCACCACATCAAGGGAAAGAAGACAGTGTTCCCACATGTCATCAGCGGGGAGGTCATGTCACAGAGCTCCCAGCAGACCGTCCCACCTGCCAGGGACCTCACCCCTGGCACGTCCCTCCCAGCCCAACCTCATGCAAGGAAAGGAAGTTCCGTGACAAGCTTAGCTCACACAGGACTGCCCCTCAGGCAGTGCAGGTGGCCAGCACCTGATTCCTGGACAAAATGGGGGTCCTGCTGGCAAGGAAGGATGAGGTAAAACGGCTGTAGGTGACCATCGAGTCTGCACAGGCCACTGAAACTTGAGCCCGGGAGTCTCTGCCTTTTAAAGCCCCTGTAAGTGGCGGCTTGGCAAAGAAAGTGTTTGTTAGGGTGACCAAAACTCCCCAGCTGTGGAAAACAGTTTGGCAGGTCCTCAAAAAGTTAAACATAGATTACCATGTGCCTGGCAGTTCCACTCCTTGGTGTATACCCCAAAGAAATGAAAACAAGGACTCGGATACTTGCACACTGACGTTCACCACAGCCTCATTCACAGTGGGCAAAATGTGGAGGCAACCCAAGGGCCATCAACAGATGAACAGACCGACACAGTGTGGTAAAGACACTGGAATCCTCATCAGCCATAAAAAAGAATGAAGTTCTGATACATGTGACAACATGGGTGACCCCTGAAAACATGCTAAGGGAAAGAAGTCAGACCCAAAAGGACAAATATTGTAGGATTCCGCTTATAGGAAATATCTGGAATAAGCAAATTCGTCGAGACAGAAAGTAGATCAGAGGTTACTGGGGTTGCAGGGAAGGGAGGTTGGGGAGTTATTGCTTAATGGGTGCCAGTCTCTGGGGTGATGAAGTCTGGTAATGGGTTGTTGTGACGGTTGCACGACTTTGAATGTAATTATTGCCACTGAATTGTACACTTAAAAATGGTTACGATGGAAAATTTTATGTCACTTATATATTCCCACAGTACAATCTTTTTTTTTAAGAGGAAAGGTCCAGCCTCTCCCCAGCCAGCGGACAGGTGCCCTGAGCTGCCACTCGGAGCCGTGGCTTTGGTCTGAGCTCTGGAGGCTTAGCCCAACGTGCAAACCGTCGGGGACTGGCCTCCCGCACCTGCCACTCGGTGTTTCTTTTAACAGCCTTTTGAGTCATTCGTCTCTCGCTGGTCCATAGTTCAGCTGGCACCGGGGGCTTTTCTGCGCCAGGCTCCGAGGGCAAGGCAGACAGGGTCCTGCCCCACAGACGTCGTAGCGACTTCGAATCCAGAGGCTGCTACATGTCCGAGTCGGCCTCAGGGAGTGTGACTGGACGAGCAAGGCCTGATGGGGGGCAAGGTGGGGGCCAGGCCTGGACACTCCGGTGAGGGCTGGGGGCTGGGTGGGAGACACAGCTGGGCCTCATCTGGCCCTGGGTCCCCGCACGGGGGAGATGGGGGATGGGCCGCACCAGGGCCGGGGCAGCAGGTGCACGGAAGGCGGGTGAGGGCCCCCGGGCCTCCCAAATGACCGCTCCCCCCAGAATCTCCCACGGCTCCCCCCACTGAGAGTCAAGTCCCAGCTCCTTACAAGGCCAGGTCTGACTGGGGCCCTGCTGGCCCCTCCTGCCTCCTCGTGTGTCGTTCTTCCCTTGGTTCTCTCTGCCACAGCCACGCAGGTCACCTCTCTGCTCCTTGAACACACCTTGCTCATGCCCAGCTCAGGCCTTTGCACATGCTGTCGTGCCCTCAGCTGGGACGGTCGGACCCTCTGCCGGTTCTTCCCATGGCCGGCTCCATCCCATCCTCCGGGTCTCCAGCCACCCGCTCAAAGAGGCCTTTCTCCAAAGTGGGCCCACCCACAACCCACCCACCATGCCCACTAAGCCTCCTGCCAACCTACCCATGAGCCCACTCCTCAACCCGCCCCATGAGCACCCCCAACCCACCCACCAAACAACCCAACAACCACCCGTCCACCCACCCACCCAGCTATCTACCAACCCTCCAGCCAACCCATCCACCAACCCACCCACCAAGGTGCCCACCCCAACTGTCCCACTTGTCAACTTTCCCCCATACACCCATCAACAACTAACCCCCTCCCTCCAGCCCACCTACCGAATGTCCCTTCTACCAACCACTGCCTCTCACTCCACCACCCATTGCCTCACCCACCCATCTACCACCCCATCCACCAGCCCTCGCTTAGGATTCCCTTTCAAATCACCTGCTGATTTCCTTCCTGGCTCCTGGCTGATTCTGTAGTTACCTTGGTTACTGACAACTTGCCCAGGTGATGGTGCCCAGGTGTCTGATCAAGCAAGCACTGGCCTAACCAATACTGCAAGGACATTTGTGGCTGGTTAATAACCAGAAGGCTGGTTCATTAACTCATTAGCCAATTGACTACATCTGTGGCTGATGACATCAATAAGGGAGTGACTTCCACAATGAGATACTTCAATCAACTGGATTTAACCCAATCAGTTGAAGACTTTTAAGGGAGAAAAGAGAGAACTTGCACTTTTCCTGCAGCCAGCCAGCTTCTCCTGGGGAGTTCATCAAAGTCCTTCATTGGAGTTGCCAGCTCACTGCCTGCCCTACAGAATTTGGGCTTGTGCATCCCCACAGATGCGTGAGACACTTTTATGAAATCTCGTATTTACGGATATTTCCTGTTGGTTCTGCTTCCCTAGAGAACCCTAACTAATACAGCTACATATTTCCTTGTTTATTGTCCATCTCTCCGAAACAACTGGAAGCCTTATGAGTGCAGGATTTTGTCTGCCTTGCTCACTGCCATATCCCCAGGGCCCGGAACAGAGCCTGCAGGTGCTCAAGACTTTCTCAGTGAACGAACCAAGCAAGCAGGCTGGGTGCTACAAGGGTGAGTAGGAAAAGCTAACTGCAGACAGTGGGAGCCCTTTCAAAAATGTTTATGGTTGTGTCTCTCTATCACGAGGAGAGAACTCTGGAGCCACAACACAAATGTTTTCTCCCGGGGGTGGGATTAGAAGGGATTTCCCTCGGGATGTTACAGAGTTCTATAACCTTCAAATATTTTCCTATGAGACTGTATTTCTTTTTTATCTTTTTTGGCTTTTTGTAGTTTATATATTATAATTTAAAATATATTGAGTTTTATAATCATAATTGTTCCCCATTCATATAAAGATGAAAATAAAATGAAAAGTAAAATCTGTATTTATCAGACACCTTCCCTGCACTCCGTGGGTTAAATGGTTGGGGAGCATCTGGAGATCACAGAACCAGAGGCGGGAGCAGAGGTACTTGCCAGGGAGGCCTCAGACGGGGCCAAGCCCCCCGCTATTTGGTTAAGCTGGGCGCCGAGGCCTCCTCTGTCTGGGCTTGGCCCCCTCCCATCCCTCCAGCCACGTGAAGCCTGTGGGGAACAGGCAGTGAAAAGAAGGGGCTGCCCCACCCCATACATAATTCAATAAATATATTACATTACTATCTAAATAAATAGGGAGGGACCACAATATTCTGATTTTTCCCATGGTGACTCCAGTGCTTTTTTGAAATCATAAATTCTTTCAAAATTTCCTCCCTCCCTCCTTCCCTTCCTTCCATCCTTGCACTGCCTTGCTGGTTTCTTAGCTCCACTTGGTGAACTGTGCCTGGCAGGTGACAGGACCTGGGAAAGGCCTGGGTGATGAAATCGGCAATACGGGACCCCCCAAACCGACAGAGGGGAACCTGGAGAGGGAGCCGGGGGTGGCAGTGGGCAGGGTGGGGGGAGCTGGGAGAGCCTGTCAGTTCTGGTTTCATCATTTCCTTGACTTTTCAATGCAAGTGTTATTCATATGTGTATATATATATAAACAACAGCTTTATTGAACTCATGTACCATACAACTCACACCCATTTGAAATTTACAATTCAATGTTTTTAGTATATTCACAGATATGTGCAACCACCACCACAGTCAATCTTAGACCATTTTAATCACCTCAAAAAGAAATCCTCCCCTTTAGATGTCACTCGCTCCCTTTCACCACCTCCCCAGCCCCTGGCAATAGCTAATCTACTTTGTCTCTGTGGATTTACTTTTTCTGGACATTACATCTAAATGGAATCATATGTAAGTGGCCTTTTGTGTCAGGCCCCTTTTATCTGGCATCTTGTTTTCAAGGTTCTTCCACGTTGTGTCATGAATCAGGACTTATTCGTCTTTATTGCCACACAGTACTCCACTGTCTGGCTATATCACGCTTTGTTTATCCATCTGTCAGTTGATGAACATTTGGGTCATTTCAGTCTATGAGCATCCGTGTACCAGCTTGTGTGGACAAGTGTTTTCAGTTCTCCTGGGCAGGTACCTAGGAGTGGAATTGCCAGGTCACATGGTAACTCTATGTTTAACTTTCTGAGGAACTGCCAGACTATTTTCCAAAGTGGCTGCACTGGTTTAAGTTCTGGCCAGCCATGCACGAGGGTTCCACATTCTCACCAACACTTGTTATTATCTGGCTTTTTGAGTCTAGCCATCCTTCTCTCCCTCCTCCTCTCCCTTCCTCCCTCCCTCTATCCATCTGTCCCTCCTTCCTTCCATTCATCCCTCCAACCATCCTTCCATCCATTCAACACCTAATTGCATGAATAACCTCCAGTCAGACATGGAGGGAGACAAAACATCTGCATGTCCAACACAGCCCCTGTGTCTTCCCCTTGATGCTCTCCATGGCTCCCAACTGCCCACCAGGGCTTGTGAGACAGAGAAAACCGGTGGGACTGGAGCAAAGTGGGGGCCACCTGTTTGATTGTTCCCCGAGAATCCTTCTATCTGTGGCGGCTTCCTCCTTTCCACAGCGCTCCACGAATGTCCCTCTATATCCGTAAATACGCGTCCTCCTCAGTGCTCTTTGAGGCTCCGTGGCCTTCTTCCTATGGTCACTCTTTATGTCACCATCTCCTGGTGGCGAGCTCGGAGCAGCGGCAGTGAGGGCGCCAGCTTTGGCGTCAGAACCCCCAGGTTGGGGTCCCAGCTCTGCCTGCTGCTGGCTATGCAGCCTGGGCAAATTCCCTAACTACTTTGGGCCTCAGTTTCCGCATCTATAAAATGGGGGGACGATGAATGGGCTTCTTGCAGACGCTGCTGTGTGGCTGATGGGGCATGCAGGTGGGCCTGGCACAGGCTGAGTCCCAGGGCAGTGTGGGCTTCCTGTGCCACCTGCACCCCGGATTGTCTCAGGGCGATGGGCTTTGCAGGTGGCTCCTTGCACGTGGGCGCGTGGGGGCCGAGCAGCCCTTTGTGATGCTCATCTGTCCCTTTGCTTGTGCCTGGCAAGCAGGACAGAGACGGAGCCTGTACACTCACAGGGACAGGCCCGGCTGAGTGTGCTCACCGCTGGGAGGTGCAGGGCTGAGGGGTACAGCCCGGGAGCACAGCCAGGCCACGGAGGACGAGGGAGGGGGCACAAGAGACAACCCAGACTATTCCTGCGATGATGCGCAAAGGGCAGGCCCAGGGAGCGGGTAGGGACTGTGTCCCAGCCTCCAAGGCGGCATCAGAAAGGGGGATGGCTGCTTGGAAGGAAAGGGAAGTGAGAGAGAACAAGGATGGGGAGTCCGCATATTTCAGGGCTCTGTGAAGGCATCTCCGCGGTTGGCATCTGAGCTGAGACTTGGTGACTTTTGTGCTGGGGCTAAAGAACGAGAAGGCGCAGCCATGGGGGACGGAAGCCACGAAGGAGGTGGCCGGGCCGATTCGCGTGCCCGGGAGCTGGGTTCTTATTCCAGGGTATCAGGAGCAGCATGTTCCGAGTCACCTTTCTAGAAGATGGGGTGGGTGACAGACGAGAGACGGAAGGCGACAGGAGCAGCAGGCCAGCCCCCAGCTCAGGCTCATCCGAGAAACCCAGAAGATGATGGAATCAGAAATAACCCACCCTGCCAATATTTGATAACCAAACACCAGACTTCACATTTTCCAGTATTTATTTCTCAGCTGTAAACAATATAAACCAGGTAAGAAAAAAGCAAAACCCTCCTGCAGCCCTATCACCCTCAACCTCAGGGCTATTTCTCACTTTTTCAAACACAAATACAGCTTGTTTTAATAAATATCTCTATTTACATTTTTTCCCAACAAAGTATTACTTTCATAATTCAGAAAAAAAAAAAAGGCACTCTATTTTTAATGCCACTAAAAATGCCCCGTCGCTGGGGCCTGGGAAGCCAGCAGGAGGCAGCTTCCGGAACCCACTGAGCTGTTTCTGCTGCTCCAAGCTCAGGTGCCTGGAGGATGGGGGCCGGGAAGGGGTTGCCCCATCTTTGATCTCCAGGCTGCCGGGCACCCCGATGTGCACTCCCAGGCGTGGGGTAGAGCAGGCAGGGGCAGGGCTGATAAGCGGAGTCGGGCACTTATCGGCCCCCCCAGGCGGCCCCAGGGGTATCTGGAGAGCCAGGTGCCCGTCTCATGCCCGGGCCCCGTGCCGACACTCGGGCTCGGGCCCTGTTACTCTTGCTGTATCAAGGTCTGTTTACATCTCTGGGAGACAAACTCAAGTGTGACTCAGCAGCCAGGGCGAGGGGGTGGGGCGGCCCCGGCTGGTTTGGGGATGAGGAAGGTGGCGTGGGGGGAGCAGAGCCCAGGCCTCAGGCTCGGCAGGCTGCAGCCTCCAGATTCCAGCTTCTTGGGTTCAAACCCTGCCCCTGCCATGCAACCACCCCTTGGCCTTGGACCAGTGGCTGACTCTCTGCGAGCCTCAGTTTTCCCATCTGAAAACTGGGTGCAGTCACAGGACCCACCTATCAGGTCCCTGGGAGGAGTCAGGGAAATAACAGGCATGAAGCCAGAGTAAGTGCCCATAAACGTTAGCTTTCCTGAGTTCTGGGGCCGAGAAGCTAAGGTCTGCCCCAGAGCATGGAACACCGCAGCACCGAGAGGTGGAGGGCAGGTCTCACAGGACTTGGGTGGTTTTCTCACCTCCACCCCCAATTGCTTGCTCCCCGTTTCCTGCTTTCCAGCCAGACCACTGACTGAGCCCTTTCCCTAATTCCTCTCCTTTAATCCTGGCCACAGCCGGGGAAGGTGAGGCCATCGCCAATAAATAAATAACCTTTTCCAGGCGACATAACCATAGCCGTGGCTCAGGGGCGCTAACCAGTCACCTCAGACAGGCAACAAGAAGGGCCAGAGCAGCGGCAGCCCAGGCAGCCAGCAATCCCCTCCACCATGCCGGGGGCCCCCACCCAAAGGAGGCATGGGGGTGTTTGTGGGGGGCAGGCTGAGCCCTGGCTGGGACACTCAATCTCGAGCTCTCGTAGGCCGTTCAACTGGGGGTGACGGCCCAGGCTTGGGGGTCAGGCAGCCCCAAGGCCAAGGCCGGGGCCGGCTACTTCTACCCACGCCGCCTTGCCCCTCTGAGCCCCAGGCACCCTCTCTGTGGAGCCACTCATGCACCTTTGTGGGCAGATGGGTGGCAGCGCCAGCACACTGGAGGACGTGGCTACACCTCCCAGGTGGCAGCAGGCCCGGCGTCCCCACTCAAGGACCCTGGATATTGAAGCACTTGGGGCCTCAAGATGTGCACGAACCAGAGGCGACACCTCGTGACTGGTGAGGACACGTCAGCGAGGCAGAGCTCCAGTTGTCGTCCTGGGGGTCCCAGTGCTGCCTCTGGGGTTCCAGGTGACCTCAGGCAGGTCAGGGGAGCACTTGGAGCCTCAGTTTCCCCATCTGTACAATGAGCACGATGATGGTAGTCCCCAGACAGCCCAGCTCACCCTCTGGTGTGAGGTGGATAGAGAGAAGGCCCACGGGATGGGTGAATCGCCACAGGCCCCGGGCAAAGGGGCAGGGGTGGGGACAGAGAGTTTTATCCTGGGCTCCTGGACTCCAAGCGTCAAGGGCTTGGGGCAGGGACTGCTGGCTGTCTGCATGACGGCCCTTCCTGCCTTCGTCAGTACAGACGCCATCTATATTCCAGGTAACAAGCACCCAACTGAACATCTATGTCCCCAGCCTCCCTCACATGTGACTAAGTTCTGGCCAGGGAAAGGGAGGGGGAATGCTGTGTGTAACTTCTGGGAAGGCTCCTTAGGAAGACCCAACTTGAGGTGCTCCTTCCTCCAGTCTTTCAACTTCTTCCTTCTGCCTGGAATGGGGACATGATGACTGGAGCTCCAGCAGCCATCTTGGGCTATGATAAGGCCTTGAGGAAGGAAGCCATGTACTGAAATGGTGCAGTGAGAGGATAAAAGGAGTCTTGAGTTCTTGGTGAGGGTGGAGCTCTCATCTAAGCCCTGGCCTGCCTGCCTGCTTCTGGATTTCTCTTATATGAGAAAAAAAACTTGTAACTACTTAGGAACCACTGATTTACTTTAAGAACCACAGTTTTATGTCACTGCACCTAACCCTAGGTAATGCAAACCCTCTGTGGTTGTATGATTCCAGGGTCTTGGTTGCAAGGGACAAAAAACCCAAGTCAAATAGACTTCAGGGGACACTTATTAGCTCTTGTAACAGAAAAGTCCAGGGTCAAGCTTCAGGCATAGCTGGATCAAGAAGCCTCAAAGATGTCACCAACAACCTCCTCCACTCCTCAGCTCTTTGCATTGAATGCTTTGGCTTCATCCACAGACAGCCTCTTTGTAAACAAAAAGGGCCTACCCACTCCCAGCTTGGCTTCTGCAGCACAAAGAGCTTTCCTTCCCCAAAATTTCCATCAGAAGTCCCAGGACAGACTAAATTGAGCTAAATTGGGTTGCAGGCTCATCCTGAGCTGGGTCCAGGGGAGTGGAGTATGCTGATTGTCTGAGCTGTGGAGCTGGGGGTGGCGGTAGCCCCACTGAACCACCATGCCCAAGGGTGAGCTGGGGTGGTTCCCCAAAGGAAAATTGGGGTGCTATTACCCAAGGAAGGGGCAGATGCTAGGCAGGCAGGATCAACCCCATCTGCACAGGGTAGAGACAGAGGCTCAAAAAGGGTGGGGGCTCGGCAGACTCCTGGGATGTGGGGGGCAGAGCAGGTGTGGAGCTGCAGACAGGGGTGGCCATGGCCTCCACCCCCCGATCCAGCCCCCTTCGTGATTAGATGCCCAGAGGGGCAGCGACAGCCCAGTGGCCTCGGAGAAGGCTCGTGTCCTCTGCTGACCCCAGGTTCTGCATCTGGAAAGTGGGCTGATAGTGAGCTCCAGCCAGTAGGGGAAGCTGCCCCAGCTGGAAGTATCCAAGCCAATGGCGTGGAGACAGGGTGGGGACCCAGGGCCCTTGGGTCCCAGCTGTCTCCGAGCTGGAATCCCCCACTGCTCACCTGACAGCTGCAATCCCTGGGCATCCTCCCCCAGCCCCATCTTCCTGCCAGCTCAGAGGGTGAGAGCTCGGAGGCAGCCTGGCTGGCTGGGTGACCTGGCAGTGCTGCGGACCCTCTCTGAGCTTGGTCTCTGTGAAGGAGACTGAAAGCAGGGCCTGCCTCCTGGGACTGTCTGGGGAGCGGGGATTTTCAGCAGCGCCTCATGCCTGGGGGCGGTGAGTGCCCAGTTCAAGCTGCTGCCTCTTGGGAGCCCAGCTGTCTTAGCCTGGGTTCCCACCAGCAGGGGGTCGCTGGGAGGTGATCCCAGCAAGCACCAGGGCAATGAGAGCGGGGAGGGAGGGGAGGGAAGGGAAGAGAGGGGAAAGGAGGGGAGAGAGGGGAGGGGAGGGGTGCGTTAACAAGTCGATCATCATCCTGGGCAACCGGAGCTCGAAGCTGTGAGGGGCCGGAGGTCCATTCCCCAGCCCTCCCATCCTCCCTGCACCCTGTGAGCTACCGGAGGGCCAGAGAGAAAGCCGTCGGGCAGTTCAGTTCGCCATTCGCAGCCTCAGCTGGGCTGGGGGGTGGGAGGGGGGTCGGCCGCTCAGCCTGACGCGACACCTGCCCCTCGCTGCCCTTCCCTGCGCCCCAACTCAAACCTTCCTCTCCTCTCCAGAGCCGGCCCCAGGAGAGGCTTGTTCCCACCTCCACGCCCGCTCCTGCCAGCCCCGCACCCCAGCAGCCTCTCGGCCCCTCCTTCCCTCTCCAAGCCCTCAGCCCGCCAGCTGCTGACCCACCCCCCTTCCCCCAAGGGGTCACTCCGTCTTCAGAACCGTGGCTGCTGCTGGCACAAGTGGCACCCATTCAACAGGGAGCCCAGAAGCCACAGTCCCGTCGCTTAATCCACATGTGTGAGCGTGTGAGCGTGTGGCTGTGTCTGCATGTGTGTCTATACCTAGATATGAATGTGTGTCTATCTAGACATGAGTATGCACGTGTGTGTCTGTGTGCGTATGGATATGGATGTGTGTGTAAGTCTGGGCGTATATATGTCTATGTGTGATTGTATTTACTCATGTGTACATGGGGATGTGCTTCTGTGTGTATATCACGTGAGTGTCCATATTCAGTGTATATGCTTGTATGTGTATCAGTGTGACAGGCAACTGTGTGTATGAGTGTGTGTGTGCCTATGTATGTGTGTGTCTCTGTGTGCCTGTGTCTGCATGTGTTTCCATGTGGGGAAGGAGAGGGTATGAGCTTCTGTGTGTGTACATGTGCCTGAGTGTACCTGTGTGAATCTCGGTATCTTTGCTAAGTGCGTCTGTGTCTGTGTGTGTGTGTGGAGAGGGGGAGTGTGTGTTTACATGTCTATTAGTGAGTGTGTGCCTGTGTGTGTTTATGCACAGATGTGTGTGTCTCTGTGTGCATTTGTGGGTATATGTCTGTGCGTCTTTGTGTCCAGGCGTCTGTGTATCTCTGTGCGCATCTGTGTATCTGTGTGTATATATGTGTGCCTGGGTGTGTGTGTATCTGTGTGTGACTCTGTGTGTGCATCTATGTCTGTGTGTTTGTGGGGTGTGTGTCTGTCTGGCTGTGTCAGACCAAGGCCCACACACTGGGCCAGGCGGACAGAGGAGCAGGAGGTTGGGGGCAGCCCCAGCCCCTCGCTGCACCCACCAGGTACCCCCCTTGCCCACGAGGCTGAGGGTGGAGGGGCAGATCCGCCTGCATGTGGCCCACGAGCCCCTCATGGCAACCACTGGGGACCTGGGCGATGGTGCCCCCCACGCCCCCGGGTCCTCCTGTGCTCGTGGGGGTGCTTGGAGGCCTGGCGCATGAGCGATGGGCCTGGCACCGCTGCCCCAGCTGGCCCCGCTGCCGCTATCCTGGTTCCCCACCACGCACAGCCTCGATCCAGGGCCCCAGGATGATGTTTCTGAGGCCTCAAGGCCTCCTGCCAGCTGTCCCCAGGGGCAGCTGATAGTGACAGGAAATGCACAAACTAGAGGCAGGTGGCCTGCCCGATAACCCCAGCCCCTCCCGGAGAGCCCTTATCGCTGCAGCGTCCGGCAGCCCCACGCTGACCCCCGGCCTCCCCCGGCCTCCGCAGGGAGGACGGCGAAGGTCCCAGAGGGGAAGGCGGGCCCCTGGGAAGAAAGCAAACCCTGAAGGGATTTCTCCTGACTCATCCCCAGGAATCCTGCCCCTGCCCCGGCTGAGGCCAAGGGGGCTGGGACCATTGAAAGGGGAACTTACAAATCCCAAGTCAAAGTGAATGGAAAAGGCCTGGGGGACCCCCAACCCGAGGACAGTGCAGGGGAGATGGTCCCAAGTCCTCCCCGACACCCCCATTCCCACCAGGGCGACCCTGTTGTGCTTCAAAGCCAAGGCCATCGTGGGGAGTCGCTGGTGGGCTCTGGGGTCAGACCAGAGCCGCTCCCCCCACTTCCTGGCTGTGGCCCCAGGCAGGTCCCATCACCTCCCTGGAGAGGGAGGCAGCCCTGGGCTTTGTGGGGCTGCAAGGGGCCCCACCCCGCCCACCCCTTGCCAGACGGCTCTTCTCCCTGGGCGGGCGGGAGATTCCGTCCCTCTGTCCCCTCCATGCAGAAATGGCAGAGCCCCTGGACTCTGTCCCCGCCCTATGCTCAGGAGGTCCCTAGCCCCCGGCTCCCATCTGCCCAGCATGCTCAGGCTGGCCAGCTGCTCCTGGAGTCCAGCGAGTGACACTGGGCTTCACTCTCCACCAGAAATCCCTGACGCCCATTTACCACCAGCTGAATCAAGTTCAGACTGTTGGGCTGAGCCTCGGTTTCCCCACTGAGCTGTTCGCTGAGTGCCTGCTGCTTGCCTGGCACTGTGCTGGTTGTGGGGAAACAGCGGGAAACAGACAGGTGGCCCCTGTCCCCCTGGAGTTGACATCCCAACGGGTGCAGGGAGCAGGGGCCACCGAGGCAGCAGATGAGCGCGCGGTTACAAACCGAAGGAACCGCTCTGCAGCCCAGCCTAGACCCAGGGTCAGGGCAGACTCCCTGAGGCTTTCGAGCTAAGAGCTGCAGGAGGGTTCTGTGGGAGAGAGTCAGGGGCTTCTTGGCAGAGGAAACACGTGAGAAGGCCCTGAGGTCGGGCTCTGCCCCACATGCCTTGAGGAGCCGCGAGGAGGTCAGGGTGACCGGAGCCAAGCGAGAGACAGGTAGGGGTGATGCGGTCAGGGTGGCCACGGAGGCCACAGAGACAGCCTTGGCTTTTACTGGAAGACTATGGGGGGCCATGGAGGGTTCTGGGTGGGGGGCAGGGACAGGATCCCCCTGGCTGCATGCAGAGCACTGAGTGCAGGGGGCAAGGGCAGAAGCAGCCAGGAAGCCACTGCGAGGGTCCAGGTGGCAGGAGACGAGGGTGACCGGACAGGGGCTGGGGGCAGAGCAGGGAGTGAAAAAGGGCAGACGTCAGGCAGGCTTAGGAGGCAGAAGCTTCTGGACCTGCTGACAAGCTGGATGTGAGGGAAAGGGAAAGAGAGGAGTCAAGCTCGGCTTCTGATGTCCTGGCTCCGGCCACCCACCGTGTGGAGGTGAGGGAGGGAGGAGGGGACAGGCGGCATCTGGTTAGGGGACCGAGGAGGACAAGCCACTGGCCCCAAGTGAGCCAAGCCCACTGACCCCTGAGCCCCTACTCAGCAGGCCTCCTCCCCAGCCCCTGTCCGTCCCTCTGGCCTGCAGGTTCGGGGGTCCCCTCAGACGCCCCACAGCTCCCTGGGTCTCCCCACAGCAGCATCGAGCACACCATGCAGCCTCCAGAGCTCCAGAACCAGCCCTTCCCTGACCACATCTCCCACCGCTTTCCCTCCCTCCTTCTCTGCCAAATTGGCCTTGTTCTGTGAAAGGGTTAAACCCATTCTACCCTGGGGTTCTTGCACTGGCTGCCCCCTGCCTGGAGCCAGCACCCTCCATCACGTGGGGCTCGCACAGGGTGAGTCAGGATCTGAAATTGGGCTGTTCACTTGTTTATCGGGTCTCTCCCGAGTAATGAACTCAAAAGGGCAGGGCTGGGGTGTTGTGTTCACAGCCATCCCAAGTGTTTTGTATGTGACCTGGCACACATTTCTGGGGAAGGATGGAGAAGCAAGCAATTGAAGGAATGAGTTATCTGTCTCCATCCTGAACACCTCCTCTGGGAAGTCCCCATGATCTCCCCAGCCCTGCGTGGCAGCTCCTACTCTGAATCCTGGGAGATGCTGGCTCTATCCCCGGGCATGGGGCCTGCCCAGCCCTAGAACGAGACTCCTCTTTCCAACTGAGGCTCAGGGACGTGTCGTGCCTTGCCCAAGGTCACGTCTCCTCTAGCCCTGGAGGTCCTAAACACGTTCCCTGAAGCCCACTCTGCACAACAACCCCCTAGGGACCCCTTCTTGCCCAATTTTGAGAACACACACGGGTAACTTTAAGCCCAGTTTTCACTTCTGTGCTTCTGAACCCGTGCAGGATGGGCGAGGGCAATCCCCAGGCAAGGGCTGTGTCCTGGGCCCCCCTCCGAGGCAGCCAGAGCCCCTGGGCCACCTCTGCCCCGAAGGCCCAAGAGAGGCACAGGGTGGTGGCAGCAACGACAGCCCCTCTGCCCCAGCTCTCATTTGGCTTCCTGCGGGCATCGAATGGTCTGTCCTGATGGGGGCCTGAGCCACTGACTGGGGACCCTCGATGTGGCAGGCTGGTCCATCTGTCCCACGGAGCAGGACTCCTGGCAGACGCCCCCCAAGTGGTTGAGCCGGCAGGGAGAGTGCTTGGCCTGAACAGGACTCCCCTGGAAGCCTCCCACCCCCCAGGTCAGGGCCCCAGGAGTGCTGGTAAACCTGACTACGGGGGGTGTGGGAGCCGGGGGGCGGTAACGGGAGGGGACAGATCAGGGGTCCTTGCCTGGCCCTCTGGATGCCCAGCAGCCAGCACCGAGGCCAGTGCCCAGGAGGTGCTCGGGGCGCGGCTGTGGGTCCGGAGCCAGGGGCCCGGGGCAGGACGGGTAAGGAGGCTTTGAATGGGAACCTGGAGGGGCTTCAGCCACAACCGCTGGGGAGGACGGGCGTGGAGTCGCAGGCTCCCGCGCTGAGAAGAAACTACAGGCCAACCTTTCTTTAAAGAAAACAAGTTTTATTTATATAATCAGAACATTCTAATAAAAATATCATTATAATCTTAGCTACCTTTACTTCCTGGGGCTCGACTCTGTGCCGGGCGTGCCACAAAGCGTGGACGCGTCCGCTCCCTGAGGCCTCCCCGTGCCCCCTGAGGTAGGTCTGAAGGAACGTCCCCAGCCGCCACCGCCTGCCCTCCCCAGGGCTGAGCTGAGCTGCCCCCGCGTCCCCTGCCTCTGGCCCAGGCAAGGCCACCCTCCCTCCACTCCCTCTCCAGGTCGGGGCGGGGCCTCCCCCAGCCCCTCAAGGCCCCCTACTGCAGCCCAGCACGGGGTGTTAGCACTGCTCTCCGACGCTGGGACTGAGCCACGGGCAGGGCTGTGTGCTCCAGCGCAGCTCAGGCCAGCCCAGGCAGGCAGCAAGAGAGGGCAGCGGGCCTGGGCCCCACAGCCTCCACCGACAGCCTCGCCCCAGCGAACCCTCCCTGCTGGCCACGGAGTCCAGAGCCTGGCCCCCCAGCCGGTACGCATGCCACGGACCCCACTCCTTTGCCCTCCCACAGTGGTGGGTGAGGGCAGAGAGGGCAGAACGAGGAGGGGGATGAGCCCCAGTGGTGACCTTGGGGAGCAGCGTCCTGTCTGCAGGGGTGGGCACACCTTGCTCCCACCGAGGCGGGCATCACCAGAGAGACAGCTGCATCCCTGGCTGGGACACGTGGGGCCTCTGGACCACCCTGCAGGGGCCCTGGGCGCTTGCGCCAACAGACCCCGTCTCATATAGAAATACTGCGGTTGTCACCTTGGGCATCAACAAAAGTGAATCTCTCAAATTCAAAAACAGGTTTTGGATTCGTGGTGGCGGGAGTCTCCGCTTAAAAAGTATACTGAAATTCTGAAATCATCTTAATAGCAAAACAATTATAAGAAAAAAGTTGCAGTGCTTCGACTGAAAGAAACGTGGGCCTCCCCTAGAGGCCAGTGGCCCTGCTGCCCCCAGGGGTCGGGGGTTCTGGAGCAGCCACCCAGTGCAATAACTTAGAACATGACAATCAACGGGGTGCGTGACCCGCATGGCCTCTGACAGCGGCAACCAACTCGTGCGGCTCAGGTAGTTACAATAGTCAATGGACTTCTCTTTCTTAGGTTTCCCTTGAGTAAGGCACCTCTGAACATGACAAAGTTTGTGCAGAGCCCAGAGCGTGGCTGGGACCTGGGAAGGGCCCGTGAGGACGCTGAGCGGAGGAGGCCGGGGCCGGGCCGCGGGTACCTGAAGTGCCGCGAGGAGGCAGGAAGGTGAGGGAGGCACCGCCAAGGGCGGCGTCTTCAAATTGCTCTTCAGCCATTCCTTTTTGCTGCAGCCCTCCCTCACGACAGGATGGGCCCTAGATTTGAGGAGCAACCGTCTCTGGGGCCTTCTTGAAGACGGGTGCTGCGGGGTCTTGGGTGGCACAGGGGCTGGGGTGCCCCGGCCCGGCTCGTTGTCTGCACGCCCCGGAGCCCGGCGTCTGCCTGCCACCACGCGCCCCTCACTGCATCCTGTCAGGCTGCAGCTGCTGTGGCTGGTACTGCACGAAGGCGGTGCCCGTGGGGGCCGCGGCCGAGAGGGCCTGGGGCATGGCGGCCGGGTAGCCATAGCCCACGAAGCTGGTGGCAGAGGTGGGCGAGGCCGCGTATGGGTACTGGTCGTAGGTGGCCGGCGGGAACTGGGCATAGGCAGGGCTGGCCGGGGTGAACTCGATGTAGGGTGAGGAGAGCGAGGGGACGGGGGTGGCTGGGATCACCACGCTGGGCTGGACGATGGCTTGCGGGTAGATGTAGTGCGGGGTCAGCCTGTGGGGCCAAACAGAGAGGGGTCAGGGCGGGGAGAGAGAGTGGGGCTGGGGGAGCTGATGAGCCCCAAAAGCTGGAGTCCGGAAATAGCAACCATGATTACGGCAACAGCGGATCCCTGACTGCACCAGCCACGCCGCTGCCCCAGGGCCTTTGCACGGGCCACTCCGCTCCTGGAGTGAGCGACCCACCCCCCCACTGCCACCCACATCCTCGCACGGCTCCTCTCCCCTCCCTCAAGCCCGAGTTCAAACATCTCCTTCCCCCCAGGGTGGGGGGTGGGGAGTAAGTGGGAACTCAGAGCTTTCTGCCCAATTTTTCTGTAAACCTAAACCTGCTCTGAAAAGTAAAGTCTATTAAAAAACATCTCCTCTGTGAGACCTTCCCTGCCTACATCCCTCCTGACACCCCACACCCATCCATCCCCCAGAGGAACCCATACAACGTGGCAGTCCAGTGCAAAAGGAAAAGCAGGGCCTCCTGTTTCAAAAGGTCACCAAGAATTTCGAGATGGCGAGAGAGGAGCTGTGGACCCAGCCTGGGCCTGCCGGGGCCGCAGCCCCACATCGGCCTTGGTGACGGTGACGGTGACGGTGACACGGGCCCCGGACCCACCCTTCCTTGCTTATGCTCCCAGCAGTCGCCACCAAATGACTGAGCAACGAAATATACCTTGGCCAAGCAGTGGTCTGTCCCCCCCAACTACGGCCTCAGCAACCCCTGGACTTTTTGTTTCACTCACAGCAGATCCCGGCACACAGGAGGCGCGCAAAGAATATGTGCGGAGTGAAGGAATGCACGAGTGATGGAACGGAAGGTGGAGTTACCATGTGGAAGTAAAGACAATGTGCCAGGGCCACGCTGCCTTCGCCACTGCAACGTGGAGACCCGTCAGACCATCACCACCCCAGGAGGCTGGCTGTCACTTTATTACTCCCATTTCACAAGCGGGAAAACTTGGCCCAGTGGGGTCGGGGAACCTGCCCGAGACCCCACAGCTGAAGAGGCAGAGAGACCAGGACGTGGGCCCGGACGGCCCACTTACTGTGGCCAGGTGCTGGGTGGGCCGCCTCCCCAGCCCCCCAGGGCAGGGATAAGCTCCCTGTATCGCCAATGGGGAAACTGAGGCTTGAGGAAGCCATCTGGGGAGACAGGTCAGTCTGAGGGCGCTGGGTCCCGGCTGCCTGGGTCTGCTCTGCCCCCAGCTGCAGACAGCCCTGGGCCAGTGGCCTCAGCACTCAGCACAGGGGGGAGCCCAGTGCCCGGGGAAATCGCCCAGTGTCGGCCCAGGCTGAGCGCCTCCCGCTCTCGCACCTGCCCGCCGGCCTGAGCCATGCAATGTGCCACCTGAGAACCTCGGCGTCCCCCCACACCTGGCAGCCGGACCCAGCATCCCAGCCCTGCCCCACGCCAAGGAGGGTCTGCCTTGAAAGAAAAATAAAACATTCCCTCCACAGCCAAAAAGCGGAAGCAACCCCAGTGTCCATCAGCAGACGAACGGGTGAACAAACGTGGTCTATCCTCACCAAGGAATATTACTCAACCATAAAAAGGATGAAGTTCTGGCACGTGCCACAGCACAGATGAACCGTGAAAACATGCTGAGAGAAAGAAACACATTTTACATGATTCCATTTCTAGGAAATGTCCAAAATAGGCAAATCCATTCAGCGAGAAGGCAGACTGGAGGAGGGGGCTGGGGGTGATTGCCAGCAGGCATGGGGCTTCTTTTTGGGGTGATGATTACACAACCCGGTGAATATACTTAATGAACTGTACACTTTACAGTGGTTTAAAATGGTAGATTTTATGTTTGGCGTATTTTGCCACAACAAAAAGTTATACAAAAGGAACAAATCCTGAGCCAAAAGCGAAGCTTTGTGGGAGGGAGAGGGCTGGGCAGGGCTGGTGGGGGCGCAGGGGGCCCAAGTGCAAGGCCAGGCCGGGCCAGCCCTGGTTCCCATGGGCCCGGCAGCACCCCCAGAGAGAGGCAGTGGGGAGACTGGGCCACACTGGCTCCCTGCCTCAGGGGTCCCTGCCAGCTCCCCTGGCCAGGAGATCTGGCCCCACGTCACCCTCACCCTGCTGTTCACCTTCCCCCGCAGCCACCCCGGGGGTTGCCATGGCAGCACGCCCAAGCTGGCACCAGCAGTGCTTGCATGCAACCCCACGCGGGCGACCTTCTGGGCTGTTTGTCACGAGGCCTGGGCGGCCTCTGCCAGGAAGTAGGCTCGCGATGGGGGTGGCGGCCCCGGGGGGGGGGGAGGACTAGAGCCTGGAATAGGGCCAGGCCTGGGTTCGAATCCCACTCTGCCTCCTGAGCTGTGTGGGGCTCTGTACTTACTTGTGACACCCGAATGTGCTTGCACTGTTCTGCAACAGGATACGTGAGCCGCCCGCACGGCCCCTGCCTCACCGGGCTCAGATTCCAGGACAGGAGAGGCACAAAAAGCACAGCGGTCGACAAACAAGGAGCAGTAGCTCCCAGGAAGGGGGAAGAGCCGAGAGAACAACTGGTGGGGGAGTCAGGGAAAGCCTCTTGGAAGAGGGGACAACAGCACCAAGACCAGAGGACAGGGAACAGTGTTCCACGCTCAGGGAACAGCAAAGAAAAGGCCAAGCAGGAGCAAGCATCCATGTTTGGGGAGCAGGAAGGGGGCACCAAGTCACTTCTCCGTGCACACTCCTCCAAGGGCCCCTCCCTGGGCCCTGAAGGCCTCCCCGGGGGAGGAGCGAGCACAGGTACTGGAGGGCCTGTCTTGCCATCACCGCACCCCTAACCATGGGACTCCCCCCATGGAGCACTCGGAACCTTGGGAACACTCCTTAGTTTGAGGCGAGAAAGTTTTGAGCCCAGACCTCTCCAAACGTGGGCAGTGGTGCCCTTGCCTCACGTAACCCTGAAGGTATTGAAAATGGGGCTCCCCCCCAGACCGCAAAATCAGACAGGGCCCAGCAACCTGCACTTTGCAAGCCCAGGGACTCAGAAACACACCTCGTTTGCGAAGGGCTGCCCGGGCCAGGGGCCTCCTACAGAACACAGGGCCTGGGGGCCCCGACAGAAGCTTTCTGACACCTGACCCAAGGGCTCCAGGCAGCAGCACCTGAAGTTTCTAGTAGGTTCCTACTTGGTGCCATCAGGAACCCAGAGCTCTGTCTCGGCCACCGAGGAGCCGGCCTCCAGGAGGACGGTAAGAGGCTGTGGGGTGAGTAACATGGCGTCCGTAACCATCTCAGTACCCCCTGAACACTCTGCCCCACGCCACTCTGTACACCAAAAGTCTCTCACACAAAAAGCATTTCTGCAGTCATAAAATAGGCTTAAAATGTTACCCCATTTCCCAGAGAGGGAAACTGAGGCTCAGAGAGGGCCGAGTGACTTGCCCAGTCACACAGCGAGAGGTGGAAATGAGTAGGCAGCCACATTCATCTGCCTCCACCCGCCCGCTGCCTGTCCCAGGACCCTGGATGGCGCCAGAGGTCCAGCAGCTGCCCAAAGGACTGACCAGGGTGCAAGCTGGGCCCACGGGCTCCGTCCTCCCTCCTTAGGGGCCAGTTTGGGCCTCACGAAGGCCTGGAGATCAGCACACCGCCCAGAGGGGAGAGCCACCCCAGTGAGCATGTGAGTGGGGGGGCTGCCCTCCCTGCTCCCAGACCCCCCAACCTCTGGTGGCTCCACTCAAGGAACTCAGGGCAGCTATGGAGCCCAGACCCATGCACACTCACAATGAAAGGAAGGGACGGGACTGAGGGGTGGCAGCTCAGATTCTGCCACCCAAAAGGCCCAAGGAGAGAATGAGAACATGGGTTGAGCTCAAAGGGTGCCGGAAAGCCCTGCCGGTCTTCCCCCGGGGCTTCACCCTGTCCCAGGTGGGGTCTGCCACAGGCCCCAGAGAGCACAGCGGACACCCCCTTCCTGAGGAGGTGGCCAGCAAAGCAGGCCAAGGCCCTGGGCTCGCGTGCAGACTGCACCCAGCTTGCTGGGTTCTCGGTGCTGTGTCCAGCCCCACACGCAGCAAATACACCCAAATGGAGGGAAACCCCGAGCCCAGGCTCAGACCCCCACTCTCCCGAGAATCCTGCCCGGCGGGAACCTTTATAGCCGCCATTCCAGTGATGAAGGAGTAGAGAGTCAGAGGGGAGAGAGGTGGAGACAGACAGACAAAGTGACAGCCCAACAGACAGAGACAATCAGAGAAAGAGAAAGGGAGAGAGAGAAACATGGAAAGAGAGAGACACAGAGTTGAGCAGAGGAAGGGGCCCAGGGCTGCCGGGGCGTGAGGGTAGGGGACAGTGCTAGGGCCCTGGGCCAGGTTTGAGGGCTGTGACCCCGAGACCCCTGGACATCTGCTTCTGGGACCGAGCTGGATGACAGCTCCACTCATAGCCCAGCCAGGCAGGGGGAGGGAAGGGCAGTGGCTTTCACCAAGAGGCCTGGGCTCTGGGCAGGTTCTCTCTGTATCCGGGGTCTGAGTCTGGGCTCAGCCCTTGGGAAGGACACAACTGTGTCTCCATTTCCTCAGCCGTGAAAAGGGTCTGACCGAGGCCGCCCTCCAGGGCCTTGCAGTGAGACCCTCCACTAGCGCAGTGGCTCCCAACGGGCACAATTCACCCCCAGGGGCCAAGGGGCAAGGGCTGGGGCCTTCTGGGTGGGACATGGGGAGAGCGCTCTGGCATTTCGGGGTCAGGGGCCCAGGCTGCAGCTCCATCTCCAGCATGCGAGGCGGCCCCATAGCAGAGAATGATCGAGCAACTTGCCGAAGTTGAGAACCCTGCAGCCCGGCCCCGCAAACCACAAAGCAAAGGGCCAACGCAGGGAATTCATCTCCCAGCTGCCCACATGCCAGGGGCCCGTGGGGGAAGCCAGGGGGCCTGTGCAAGGCCACTTGTTCCAGCACCATTTGTCAGAAAGGCGGACGGACACCCAGACACACAGACACAGAGGAGAACCCACAGCACTCTCAGGCGAGAAAGAGAACCCAGCAGACCCGAATGCCAGCAAGTTCCAGGCTCAGAGAGGACAGGCTGCTGGCCCCCACGCGCCTGATATTTGTGCCTCTGAGTAGGGGACAAGGCTGGCACCCCCAAGCTGCCCCACCCACCAGACCCTGGGGACACTGTGCTCCCCACCCGGGCTTGCCTGCCAGGCACACGTCTGCCCACCCAGCTGCCACAGCAGGAGCCTCCGGGGGCCCTCCTGCCCTCCCTGGCTCACTGAAGACCCAGCAGGTGCCCCTGGGCACCACCTGCCTCTCCCTCGCTGCCAGCCACTGCCACCCTCAGCCATCGGTGAAGTTCTCCACATCAGCTCCACCTGTGAAGTTCACCAATTCCTTCTCTTCTCCACTACCACCTGCCCCAGGCTGGGCCTCCATCCCTCCTGCCAGATGCCTCAGTCTCCCCCAGGCCTCCCTGCTGCCTTCCTGACCCCAGCACCCACCCAGCAGCCAGAGGCCCCTGCTTCAAAATTTAAGAGATGTTCTCCCAGGACAGGAACCCACAGCAGCCTCTCACTACCCCCAGTGGCACATGATCCCGCCTTGACCTGTCCCTCCAAACCCACCTCCCCCACCCCCACCCTGGCTCCCTCCTGCCCCCAGCCTCGATGAGCTCCTCCCCAGCACGGGGCCTCTGCACTCACTGTGGCTTCTGCCCGCAGCTTCTCTCCACAGCTCACAGTGCAGCCCTCAGGCGCCGTCCTTGGAAGACCTACCCTGGCCCAGCTTCGTTTCCTTCTCCCAGTCTGAAACTCCCGCATGAGAAGGTAAGTGCTGGGAGGTAGGCACTCAATCCTTTCCACTAGGCACGTGTCTGCCCCACAGGGTCCTGGGCAGCGATGGCACCAGAGCAAGTCCCGGGGCAGTCACAGCTCCCCAGAAGGCAGAGGAAGCCACGCAGTCCCAGGTGGTCCCGGGCTAGTGGGAAGGGGCTGGCAGTGCTCTGCTTGGCAGGTCCACAGCCAGGGAGACCCCAGGGCACCCTGCAGAGGAGGCAGGGATGCCAGCTCAGCTTTGGCACCTGCTGTTTGCCTGGCAGCCTCCGTCTTTGCCTCCAGGACATGGACTGCCACTGCCCCCCAGGCTGCTCTAAGGACTGAACACGCTCCAGGAGGGTGGGGACAGTTCCGCCCGGTGGTGGGCCGAGGCCTCGCCCCACAGCAGCACCGCCCTGGCCCCAGTGGGCACTGCCAATGGGCCCTGGTGGGAGAACTGGACCAGGCACCCAGAACAGCCAGGCACTGAGGGTCAGTGCCCAAAGGCCGGGTGACCCAGCACCCATGGGACTCAGCCCCAGCTGGCCAATGTCTGCCTGCACCCTCCGGCGAGGGGTCTCGCCCTCCCTGCACTCAGGGCGCTCTGAACTCAGCCTTCAGCCCTCCGCAGGGAACGGCCACTTGTACACCTGGGGTCACAGGGGGGTCTGAGGCTCTGTCCCGCCTCCCCCCAGGGCTCCCGTGCCCTCTGCAGGAGCTCAGTCTAACAGCCGACTCCTCTGTCCTTCCTCAGGGGCTGTTTCTCTAGAACCATCTAAATAGTGCCCCTCTTTATTTCCACATCTCCTTTTCTTCAGAAACCTGGGATGTCCCTCCACTGAGATCCAGGACATTAGTGCATAACGTTAATCTGCTTTCCAGAACAATTAACTCCACCACTTATGGAAAACGCAGCAAAGGGGAGAGGGAAAACTCAGGGGCTGCTGGGGTGGGGCCCAGCAGACAGCCCCGCCACCTTCCACCCAAGGCCAGGCAGGTGCTGGGTGCAGGTGACCAGGGAGGGAAGACTTGGGGAATTCTCCACTTCTGTCCAGCGCCAGGGCCGGGGCAACCAAAACCCCCAATTCATGGAGGAGCTGCCGCAGGACACTGTTGAGGCTGAAAAGGCTGGATCCTCCCGTGGGGTGAGCCTGCCACGAGCTGACACCAGTGCCCCCTCTCTACAGCTTCAGGGGAAGCCGAGGGACCCTGGAAGCCCAGCCCTGACTTGGGGCTCGAGAAGGGCCCTGCCCAGGCAGTGTCCGATAAGCCATGCTGTCTTCACCCTGACACACCCAGGGCTCCACGCTGGCTAACTCGGCCCAAGTAGACAGGCAGGGGTCCAGGAACGAGAACCCCAAGTTGGGATCCGGCCGTCAGCCATGTGGACACATCACTCAGCCCTCTCTGGCCTCAGTTTCCCCATCTGTAAATGGGGATGCCATATGCCCAAGGGACCTCCACCGGGGTCCCTGGATGCTTCCAGACCCACAAGTCGCAGCCCCCAGGAAGAAAGCAGGTTAAGGTCTTGTAGAGCTCCCCAGGGAGGCCGAGGTGGGCTGCTGACAAGAGCCCCTGCCAGCAGCACCCAGGACACAGACGGCCAGACACTGCCCAGCACAGTCAAAGCAAGACTCACGCCAAGAAGTAAATCAGTTCTCCCTTTCCTGAAAGCTAAGATACCACTGAAAATAAAAATAAAAAAGGCAAATGAGCTGCCTTACTTTTGGGGGGCTGGCTGGAAGGTGACGTGGCAGCTGCCGGAGACAGAGGCCCCAGGAGAGCACAGGGTGGCTGCAGTTGGCAGTGCACCAGGACTGCATGGGCTGTGGGGGGGCCCCGGCACGGTCTGCCCAGGGCAGGCAGGAGAGCAGGCCACAGCCAGAGGGGTCTCCCAGGAACCCCCAGGTCTGGGGGCACAGGGGCTCTCTGCTGCCCGGTCGGAAAAGCCGGGCAGGCTTGTGGGGGGATGGCGGTGGGGGTAGGTGACCGCAGGAAGCAGGTAAAATGCTCTTTCTGGCAGGAGGACAGAGAACCTCAACCTAACTGGTCTAAATCCCAACTCCTGAGCTGCTCCCCAACAGCCTCTTCATTGCACTCGGTCAGTCCAACCTCCTGTTTGCTTAGGCTGAGTTCTGGAACTTTCCAGCACTCCTCTTTCCTTCACAGTCTAGCAGACATACCTCCAGAACCCACCGCCTTCTCACCGCGGCCCTGGCCGCTGCCCCCACATCCAGGTTACCGCAGGGGACCCTGAAGGGTCCAAGCCCACCCTGGCCCCAGGGCTCAGCAGAAGAACCGGGCGCCACCTGGCACTGGAGGCTAATGAGCTGCAGCTGCCCTCCGGCCCCCGGCCCCCAGGTCCTGCCCCCTCCCTGTCCTCGGGCAGCCTCCTCGCGGTGCCACACGGGAGGTGCGGTCCGGCCCCCCACAGAGCCACTGCCCCAGCCTGCGCTGCTCCCTCCTCCTCTGCGTCTCCTGTCACCATCTGAGGTGTCACTGGCTGCTGTTCTCGGCTGCTGTCCGCCCCACCGCGGGAGACTCTGTAGGTACCAGCCGGGACCCAGGCCCCTTACTGCCCTGGGGTCCCTGGCCTGGCACGTATCTGTGCAAGGACACTCTGGCGGAAATGGCTGAGTGACCGCACAGCTTCTCCTCTTCTACCCACAGAGAAAAAACCAGGGGGTCTCCCGGGGGGTCCCTTTGTCCTCTGACAGCACTCGTCACTTCCACCTGGCAGGTGGGGCACTGAAGCTCAAAGAAGAAAAGTGACAAGAATGGGTCCATAGCAGCACAAAGGCACGGGCCTGGCCCACCCTGAGGTATGCCGGGGGGTAACGGACACGTGTGTGGGCATCCATCCCCGCCACGGGGACACTAAGGCCTGGACCCAGAGCTCGAGGGCTTCCTGCCGGTGCGAAAGCCCATCGAGGCACCCATCCTTGGAAAGGAACCTGAGACACTGCCCCAAAGGCTGGTTTCAGTTAGAGCCGACGCCGACAAACAACAGGTGGGCCAGGGCCTCTCCAGGCCGTTACCCGCCACCCCCGCCTGCCAGGGGGACGGCGGCGCCAACCCGCATTCCGCTCCAAATGAGCTGTCTGACAGGAAGCCACGGTGGGTGAGCAGCCCGGCTGCCACCGAGAGGTGCCCCGAGAGTAAAAACAAGCCATGGGATGCCAGAGGGAGAGGGCACCAGCTTCCTCCCAACGCTGGCCTTCAGCTCTGACCTCATTTCCTGCCGCCCCCCAGCTCACGGCCTCTCGCCCAAGCACCTCATCCTCATGTTCCCTGGGCCAGGTGCAGCTCCCCAGGTAGCCATGGGACTGGGGAGCCTGTCCCTCAGTCCTCAGAGACCTTCCCCAACTGTGCCAACATCACCCACCCCTACCACCACTCTCTAGCCCCTTCCCCGGCTTTCTCCTTTCTATTTTGGAGTCATTACAGACTGCAAAGACCTGCAAGCTGAGGCCCGAGAGGCCCGTGCACCCACGGCCCGTGTCCCCCCAGCGGCCTCCCTCAGCCAGCACCGTGAGACCCAGGCAGCAGGCACGGGCCCGACACCACCAGGCAAGCACAGGCCTCGGGTGGATTCCACCATTTTCTGCATATGCTCACTTTCGGGGGCTGCCTGTATGGCACACCCACACTCAAATCAAACCATCCTGACCCAAGTGCAGCGCTGCCCCGCCCCCACGGAGGCCCTCACTCGCTGACACCCTTGGTGGTGCCATCATCAGGCCCTCGCACACAGGGCGCACTGCTGCCCTCAGGCTCCCCGCTGGAAGGTGAGGGCTGACACTGGGACCACGTCTTTCTCATTCCCCACACAGCAGGTGCGCAATAAATACTCGCTGAATGAACAGTTAATTCGGGGAGCAGCCTCTTGGTGTTCTCCCCGCCCCGTGTGCCCATGCGGAACCACTCTCCTCCCATCAGCCCCTCCTTCCCAGCCTGGGGTAGAGTGAGGAGCTCTGCTCACACCCGGGTGTGTGCACACGCCTGCAGCCTGGGACGGCCAGGGCAGCGTGTCTCCACTCAGGCACTGAGGACCTTCCACAGAAGGGTGCAGGGGTCTCTGAACTACACGCCAAGAAGGGGGGACACACGCCTCTCCCTGAGGAGGGTTCCATGGCCATCATCAGTTTCAGGGTCTGAGGCTCTGGCCAGTCCGAGAGCTTCCACATGGGCCAGTGGGAGGAGCAAGGACAGGGGGAGACGCGGGGATCTCAGGAGTGGGATGGGGAACACAGGGCCTCCAACTAGGGTCCCTCACCCCCAAGGCATGAGCTCAGGCAGGTTTCTCCATCGCTCCACGCTTCCGTCCTGCAGATGGTCAACAGACCACGTCACAGGGCTGCCGAGAGGTACGTGGCCAACAGGTCCAAGCCCTTCCCGTGGGCCTTGAGGGGTTGTCATAGTGCCCACTATGCAGATGGGGAGACGGAGGCCACAGAAGGGCTGGGCCTGGCCTCAAACTTGGGCCCACCCCAGGGTCAGCCCTCAGCCTGGAGGCTCCTCCCCTCAAGGGCCAGGACCCCCATCCCATCATCTTAGCACCCCAAGGCCCAGCCCTTCACTAAGCACAGGGCAGGGGCTTACAGCGAATGAGTGTCGAGCCCACAACAAGACCCCCTAAAGAACAGGGAGGGGGCTGCACCCCAGAGAAGCTACTGGCCCATCAACTTGAACCTAAGGGCGGTTCCACGTGCGCCAGGCCCAGGACAAACTGGGAGCATCAGGCCCAGCTGTGGCCACACACCCTTGACACCAGGAGCCCTTTCCAGGCCAGACTCACCGCCTCCCGGATGTGTGGTCTCTCCAAATGGCTCTGACCCCTCTCCTGCCACCCCACCCGGTAGGACAGGTCCCCCCAGTCAGCAAAGAGACACCTCGCCAGGCAGTCATGGCTGTCTTTGTCGTCCTCTGTGATTTCCAAACAGGGCTCAGGGCCTGGCATGAGCCAGCTTGTCATCTGCCAAGGAAGGCTTCTCCTAACCCCAGACCTCGGCCTATAAATAGTTACGTGATGGAAATGGCCAGCTGAGTGAGGTCCTGGAAGACCCCATTGCACTTAAAAGGGTAAAAAGATCAAGGCAGGGGAATCCAGGCAAATAACACGAAGCATAAAAGTTCTCTGCGGACTCTTTCTAAATCGGACCAGTGTTTATGACCCAGCCGGGGGTGGACGTTGTGAGGACTCCGGGCTGCGGGACTTCAGAAGTGCTAAAAGCAGGTCACCAGGCCCACAAAATCGGGGGCAGGAGAGGGGTTAACGGGTTTACAGCTGGCGGTTCCCACCTTGCCCCGGCCACTGCAGGCCCCGGGCTGATGGAGACCGCTGAGTCAGGCCGGCAGATGGAGCCGATTGTTTGCAAAGACAAAAAGGACCCGGCTGGTCCAGGTCTCCGGCCTGGCAGGCAGAGGGTGCTGGGAGCAGGGCGCTGTCCCAGGGGACCCGGCCCACAGCCACCCTGGAGACCCTCTGCCACCTGGGTCCCAGGAGGGCTGCGGTGGGAAGTGGCACGGTGCCGAAGAGCTGGACAGTCCCTGAGCCCTTGTCCCTGTTTGGGTCCCTGCTCCCTGGCAACCCACAATGGGAGTCTGAGTCCTCTCCCTCACCGTGGGTGTTAAATGACAGGCCTGGGGCTTTAGTTACAGAGCACTGTCACCTGCAGTCAGAGGGAGCAAGCAAGGTGAGGTCTGTGGCCAGCTCAACTGCCCTCACGCAGGGTGACCCTCGCAGAGCTCCAGGACTGCGAGGGCAAAGACCAGAGTGCACCCCCACCCCCCAACAACCCACCAGGGTTCATGCCCCATCTGTTTCCCCATCTATAAAGCGGAGTTAACATCAGTCCCAACCTCCGAGGTTTGTTGGGAAGACAGGAGAGAATGTGCATGAAGCACGGTGCACCCAGCCCCAGGCCCTGGGTCCTGTTTTAAATGGTTATCACCCCGCTTTTCAGACAAGGAACCTGCAGGCACAGGAGGGGGTGAGACTTGTCAAGGTGGACCCAGTGGAGGGTCTGAACACAACCCCAGGACGGTGGAATCCAGAGGCCAAGTGACCAAGGTGGCCCTGGGCGGGGAGGGTGCTGTCATATTTTAGGCAGGAAAGGGCTGCAGGCGCTTGAGGGCACCCCTGATCCCCAAGCCCCCTTGGGCACAAATGACACGGCCTGGGCCTAAGAAAAGGAAGACTCACTGCTGGGGAAGCACCCACCTTGTACAGGCCACACTCCAAGGAGAAAGAGCTTAGAGTGAAGACAGAAGCTGGGGTGTCCCCAAACACCTTCCCAGACTGCTCCGGGCATTTATGGAACAGATCCTGGGGGCAGGAGGGACCCACAGAGCCACCTGCTCCCAGCTGCCCCCAAGCTCTGTCCCAGGAGGGCACAGGAGCCCAGACATGGGGACCGAGCTGCCTGCCACCCACCCAGGCTGGGAGGGCCTGGGCCACAGCCGGCTCCCCCAGCAGCCAGCTGCCCTTCCCACCGCACCCACCCAGCAGTCCACACGGAAACCACTGTGGAGACATGGTTGCTGCCCATGGGAGCAGGGACACCCAACAAGGTGGGCACAGCACAATTTCTCAGTGTGACTGACACCCCCCCCCAGCCATACCTGTGAGCCGGACCCCCCACGGCTCTCCCTGCCCACCCCCAGGCCCCTCACCCCAACTCTAAGTTGTGTCAGGTCTACACTGCCCCAGTGGCCACACTGTCCCGTCAGCTGTCCACCCGTCCATGACACGTATCTGCATTTACACGTGCACTTGAGCAAAAAACCGGGAGCCTGGATTTCGATTCCAACTGCTTATGAGGAGCCCACCCAGAAGTTCTAAAAGGGCAGCCTGTTTCATAACTGTCCTCCCACCCTCCAGGAGAAACAACCTCCCAACCCCACTGATATTCTCCTGCGATGGTACGAACAGCCAGCATCCTCCATGGAGCTGGGAAACAAGGCCGGGGGGTGGGCAGGGGGCAGTTCCTTTGTGCCCCTGAAGTGTGTCCTTCCCCAGGCAGCTGCCAGATATTTTTAGATGTTTAAAAAAAAAAATGGCAAAGGCGTCCTGACAGAGGAGGGGTGGGGCAAGCTACCCCAAAGCCCTTCAGAACAAAGGCCCACAGGCCGGGCCCCCTCGGGTTGGGTGATATCTGGTCTTGATCACGTCTGACCTGCTGCAGCTTCGCAAACATCAGACCCCACTTGGCAGTGACCTGCTGGTCAGAGCAGCACCCCAAAAGGGCCCAGCCTACCAGGTGCTAAAATCATCAGCAAGCACTTCCAGGGTGCTCACCTGCCCCAGGCCCTCATTCACAGCAATTCAGAGGCCCTACTACCAGCCCCATTTTACAGATGCGGAAACTGAGGCACAGGGCAGCTGCGGATGTCGCCTGAGGTCAGATGACGAGTAAGTGGGAAGCCAGGGCCTGAGCCCAGGCAGGCTGGCTCCAGGGTTCGTGTTCTGCCCCCACTCTCCGTTGTGTGGCCACCACGCCAAGGATGGAGACACGCATTCTGCCTTCTCTCAGTTCTCCCTGGCTTGTCCTCCCCCACCCCCAAAGCGCCATCATGGATCCGAAAGGTCGGGGAAAGTGACAGTGTTCAGACACGGAAAGACAGCTGGGAAAGGCACAACCAGTGCTTTGCGGTGGAGGCTCCAGGAGCGAGCCCCCTCGGAATGAAAGGCACCCACACCAGGAGAACCAGGAAGCCCGGGGTTTGCTTCTCCAAGGACCATCCCAACCCCAGTCAGCCATGGCCACTTACCCGTAGGTCCGCTGGATCAAGGCGGGGTGTAGCTGCTGCACGCCGATGGCAAAGCCTGGAACGGGGAACAGTCAGCCGCTCAGTGGGGAGGCTGGGGTGGTTTCCAGGGTGGGCCCACACACTGAGGAGACAGGGCCAAACAGCCACCACCTCAAATCCAAAGGGGATACCAGCTTCCTCTCCCCTCCCAGCCCCGCCCCAGAGGAACCCCAAAAGCACAGTGCCCGAGTGGGCCGAGTGACCCAAGGGCAGGAGCCTGTCTGTCCTCGGAGCTTGGCCTGGAGGCTGACTTCCTCCCTCCCTGGAGGACAACCTGGGCCCTGGAGCCCTCCCCGCCGCCCCGTGACCGCTCTGCGGGCACACGAGAGCTGGCTGCTGTGTCCCCACCCAACAGATGCCGAGGCTGAACATGCACACGGAGAAACGCCAGGGAGGGAAACCAGGCTCTCACCTGTCTGCAGGCTCCGCGGCTTGGCACCCAGGTAGGCCAGGTTCACATTGGCCTTGCGGCCGTCGATGATGGGGTTGGGGTCTTTGCACGCCCGCTCGGCCGCCGCCCGCTCGGCCATGGTCACCTGGGGGGAGCACAGACGGTGTCAGGGGCTTCCCTGGCCGGGAGTGGGGAGCCGAGGCAGGCAGAGGGGGAGCGCCGCGCACCCCTTCCCCCAGGGGGCGCTCATCAGCCAGGGCGGGCGCCCAAGGCCCCTCGGACCCCAGGGCCCCCCCAAGTCCAGCCCCTCCCCTCCAAGTTCAAGAGCCGGGATACCAGTGCCCTCCAAGGGCGGAAACAATTCCCTGGGGACGGGGCAATCCTGAACCCCAACATGAGGGAGGCGACAGCAGCCTCCCCCGCCCACGAGTGGGGGCCCCGAGTTTCCTCACGGCACCAGGTTAGGGGCACTGGGGCTGGAAGGGAAAGAAAAGATGTGTCTTCAAGCCGTTTTTACTTGGTTTGTTCGGGGCGGCTGGTGGGGAATTTGGGGTTGGGGGTAGAGGGCTACAAAGCTCCCCTGGGTGGAGCCCTGGGCCTCACTGGCCTGTTGCCCCAGGACACCCCGAGAGTGGCCGTCTGTCCTCCAAAACCCCTCCACAAAACCAGGAGTCCTAACTGGACGCAGCGGGTCTCCCTTCCCTTCCAAAGGGGGCCGGGGGCCGTTGGGGGAAGCGGGCCGGGACGCCGGAGCAGGGCAGGCGCCCCGGGGATTCGGGGTCGGCCGGGCGCGCGCGCGCGCCCGCGGGTGGACTCGCGATAAGGCGCGGGGCGGGGTGCGGGCCGGGCCGCGGGGCCACTTACGAAGCCGTAGCCGCGGGACTTGCCCGTCTGGCGGTCGGTGATAACCACGGCCTCCTCGATGTCCCCGAAGCCCTCGAAGTACTTCCTCAGCGAGGCGTCGGTGGTGTGGTAGGGCAGGCCGCCCACGAAGATCTTGGTGAACGTGGTGTCCTTCTGCGAGCCGTGCATGGCGCCGGGGGCGGCCGGCGGCCGCGGGAAGCCCGCGCTCGGGGCGCACGCCGCGGGCTGCAGCAGCATGGGGGGCGCCCCGCCGCCTACGGACCCGGGCCACGCGGGGCTGCGCTCATGGGGGGCGGCGGGCAGCCAGGGGGCGCCCGTCCAGCCGCCCGGCCCCTCCAGTCGCGGCCGCTCCGCTAGGGACGCCGCGCTCAGTGCGCTCCAGGGCCGACGCCGCGAAGACTGCGCGGGGCCGCCCGTCCCTCGGGCTTTGTAGTCGGCCCCGCCCTGGGCCCGCCCCTGACCCCGGCCCCGCCCCTGACCCCGGCCCCGCCCAAGCGCCCGGGGGCCGCCGGGAAGTGTAGTCCTGGTCCCTCCCGGCCGCGCCCCGGCGCGCAGGGGGACGTCCTGGGGCGGGGAAAGGCTGCGGACGTGAAGAGGGTCGGGTCACGGCCGGGGGGCGGCTGTCGCAGTTCTTTCTTTACTGGGCGCCTACTACGCGCCAGCCCTGTTCCAGGCACTGGGAACCCAAAAGGGTGGTAGGTCCCTGCCATCTCAGGGTGCACAGTGTAGTGAATTCAATGTGAACGGTTTTTAGCATCATGTTGATTGAGAAATTCTTTGCTCCAGGGCCACTTAGGATTCAAAAACGTACGTATACGTATACGTATATTAAAAGTTAAAATGGTTTCTGTTTTATAGATAAATATAATTTTTGCTACAGTTATTTATAAGGGCCCTGGGATGCGCCGAGTCCCCTAGGGGCTGGGGCTATGGGATGTCCAGAATGCAGTCCCTAGCCCGACGAGCTTCTCTGAGTAAGCCAGGAAGTAAATATGCAATGTACAATCCGGAAAGAGCCAAATCAGGGTGCTGCGGTAGAGTGGGGGCAGAGTGGTCCTGGAGGCCCCTCTGAGGAAGTACAGTGGGCAGAGGAAATAATTCCGGGCTGTTCAAAAGTCCATCCCCTCCTCCACTGGGTTCAGGGAAACTCCTCCATCTGTGGGTGAGTCTTGGGGGGGAAAACAAGCAGAGGGCGGATCCTGATTCCCTCAGCATCCCATCCCCAGCTGTACAAGCAGGGCCCATCCGGGGCCTCTGTGGACTTCACCTGGTTCAGGACCCACGACAGAATGTGCAGCTCCCGTGCAAAATGCAAATGTGGGGCTGCTTGTTCAAAGCTATTAAGAAGTTGAGGAGGTCAGCAGAGCAGAAAACCATGCGTAGGGCCCTTCTGAGCCAGGCAGCCGTGTGACTGCGCTTGTCCACGAAGGCCACACCACCACCCGTGGGTGACACCACCTTGCAGAAGAGGGCTCTTGGGGCACTGCTCCTGTGAGCCCCCTGGGCAGTTGGGGAATTGCAGCTCTAAGCTCACTCCTGGCCCTAAACACTGTGGCATCCTCTAGGGATACAGGTGCCGGAAGCCTGCGGGGGCTGGGAATGGTGTCCGAGGGCAGAGAGGGACTGCAAGTTAGGCAGGCAGAGTGAGTTGGTTATGTTTGGGAGTAGGTTTAGCTGTATCCAGAACCTTCTTTCCTGGGTGACTCTAACTTGGCCCTTCTCGGCCCCCTTGACCCTCTGAGCCATGCTCCCCAGCAGCCGGTGAAGTTCACTCCCTCCCTCCCCCAACCCATCACCCCAGCCCCCTCACCCTGAGGATGCAGCCCTGATGCCTAGCAAGCTCTCCAGGGACACCCCCACCCCATCCCCATTCCCTGCCTTTCTCTCTGAGCTCAGCCCCTCCCTCTGCCCCTCACTTGGTTCCTCAGGCATGCTCCTGCCCTCGGGCTTTGTACTTGCCCTCCCCACTGCCCAGGTTTCCCCCTCAGATCTCTGAATGCTCCCTTCAGGTGTATGCTGAAGTCACACCTCCCCGAGGGGATTTTCCTAACTACTCTGTTTGAAATAGCACCCCACACGGTCATGCTCTCCCCCTGTCCTGCTTCATCTCCTTTCCTTCTCTGTACTTGGCTTTTCTCGCTGCCCCGTACCCCATACGCCTGCTTGTTTAAGGTCACTCCTGCTCCAAGGTGGCAGCCATGAGAACAGGCCCTGGGAGGTTCGCCTGGCGAGCAGATGGCAATCGGGGAGTGTTTGTTGAGTGAATGCACAATGGCCGAGGAGGCAGGGGGCGCTCCCGACCAGCCAGTGGCCCTTCTTGGCGTCCTAGAGGGTAGGGAAGGCGGCCGCGCCGCTCCTGGCTCCCCGGCTGTGTGATGTTGGGCAAGCTGGGTCCCGTCGCCGGGCCTCAGTCTCCCCGTCTGTGACACACAGGCCCTCTCGTTGGCCGTCCTCAGCCGTGGCCGCACCGACAGCCCCGGCGCCAGCCTGCAAGACCCAGCACCGCCCCGCCCTGGGGGCCGCCGTGCGCGGAGGTGCACGCTAGAGAGCGCGGCTGCGGGGCACGTGCGGGCGCCGCGACGGCGGGCGCCGCGACGGCGGGCGGCGGGCAGGAAGCCGCAGGGCCAAAAGAATCCCGACCCCGGGACGGCCGCCCTGGGCGTGGGCGCTGGTCAGAAGAGACATAAGTGCTGGAGGGGAGCGCGGGCGTGCGGGCGCCCCTGGCGCGCAGGCACCTGCGGCTGCGGTGCGGGCCTGGAAGGGGACGGGGAACATCAGTGTCTTAGAAAGCCAACGCCCGGATGCTGGACCCTTCACCCATTCGTTCATCCATGCCCGGCCCCCTGGCGTTTCGGCATCGGCTGCCCCCCTCCCGCGCCGCGTCCCCACGTGGCGCCAACTCGCCGCCTGAGAGTGGGCTTTTCACCCAGCGCGTCCTTATTAAGTGCTGTCAGATGCCAGGCGGGCTTGAGGCCCCAGGCACAGCAGAGAAAGAGACAGACGTCCCCAGGGGGCTCACATGTCAGGAGGAGTAGAAAGGCAATGAGCATCATATTTATTTTTATAAAATTTTCTCCAGGCAAGTGCTGAGAAGGGACAAAGGAGAGGGGCAGAGGAGAAGGCCAAGAGTGGCAGGTTGTTCTTTAGGGTTGGGGATGGCCTCTGGGAATTGGGGAGAGCAGATGAGAAAACCTCATAGGGAACAGCGAGTGCAGGCGAGGTGACAAAGGCAGTTTATCAGAAAGCCCCTGGGTGGTCACAGCTGCCACCACTCAACCTGCACCTCCTTGGTCCTCCCATCCTCCGTAGCATGGCTGTCGCAAGGGAAGACAGAGGAGACATGGGGCTGGGCCTGGGCTGGGCAGCCTGGGGTCCAGCCCTGCCTTCCTAGCCCTGTGGGCCCAGTCCTGAACAACCGCTTCTGTAAAATGCGGACAACAAATAGCACCCAACTCCTAAGTCAGCGGGTGGCATCCAGGTCTCAGCCATGCTTGCACTCTGGTCATTGCAGGACATGGGACGTGCGAAGCTGTTGGCTTCCCTTTCTCACAGTGGCTCACCTGACTTCCTGGGTGATGGGAAATTGTGTCCTGGGCACCTAGAAAGGGCTGGGTAAGTGTGAATGAATGAGGGAGGGAAGGAGTGAAGAGGTGATTGAATTTCTGAGAAGCAAGGGACCTGAGATATATAAATGGGATTTCCAGGCAAACCAAATTTCTGAAGACATTCCTGGGTCCAGGAGGTCTCAGCTTTTAAACAATTCTGGTGCCGCCCTGGTCAAGTGGTATGGTTTTCCTCTCCTGTTTTTTGGGCGTCTCCTGTGTCCTGCCCTGAGTAGGTTAGACATGGCCATCAGCCTTGACGGATAATAGGGGCCCCTTTCATAAAAGTCCCAGGATGGTGGTGAGTATCATGGCTGGCTGACCCAGCAGCTACTCCCACCCTCTTCTCCTTCTTCCAATTCCACTAAAGAGGTTGGAAAAATAGTCATTTTCCCAGCCTCCCTTGCAGCAGAGCCAAGCCATGGCATCCAGTTCTGGCCAGTGAGAACTACATAGAAGGGTTTTGGGTCTCTGAAAGCTCCCATTTGTCCACTAAAGGAGACACTGTTCTTCCTGTCCTGAATTTGGAAGAGGTGTCTGGAGCTGTGGCAGCCATCTTATGACCATGAAGCAAGGCCCAGGAATCTCACAGACACTGGTCCTGATGCCACTAAACTCGGGGCATTTGGGAATGTCTTGAGACATTCTTGGTTATCACAACTGGGGGGAGTGAGTGCTCCTGGCATCTAGTGGGTGGGGGCCAGCAATGCTGATAAACATCCTACAATGCACAAGATGGCCCCACAACAAAGATGTATCAAGCCCAAAATGTCAGTAGTGCTAAGATTGAGAAATTGTGTGCAAAAACCAACACCAACAACCACACACCTGTTGTGAAGCCACCGTGAGCTGGCTTTTCCATAAGGTCAGCCAAAAGCAGCCCCAAATGATGCAGCTGCAGTTTGATGAGCCCCTCCGAAAGGGGGCTCAGCGGGGAGGCCAGGGCTGAATCTGGGCTGCGTCGGTTTGTGACCTTGGGGTGCAGCTACCCCCTTGAAGTTCTCTCCATTGTGCAAGGGGAGAGCCGTAGGCCGAGCCTAGGTATGTAAGTGCCCGTTAACCACTTCTGCTGGCCATTTGCGTCACCTCTCCTCCCCTGCGGGCTTTCCCAGGCTCGCCATTGCCTGCACCTGGCTGGAGAAGTCCTGTCCCAGCGCCCGCTGCCCAGCCCTGTCTGGCACAGCTCACCAAGGAGGTGGCTGGGGTGGGGGGCAGTGCCACCTCTCTGCCCTTGTTGCTGTCCCCACAGGGACTGTGCTCTCAGAAACACTGGACATTGGGGAGGAGGAGAGAACATGCTGGATATGGGGGTGCCTCCCCAGTTGGAGCGGTGGGCAGGACCGAGGCTGGAACAGATGGAGCCACACGGTGGTGGGACTCGTAGCTCTCGGAACCACCTTCAGAGCCCCAGGAGGGGCACCTGGACTCCTCGTGGCCATTCCTGGACCCAGCCTTGGGAACCAACTCTGCCTCTCTGACTTCGCCTCTCAGCTGGGAAAGCTGGGGTGCGGCTAGAGCCCTTCCACAAAGCCGTCTCCAGTTTATGACCAATCCTGCCCTCTCCTGCCCAATCCATAAGCAGAATAGACTGGAGCCTGCCCTGGGCCCTCTGCTCAGTGAGTGGCCAGCCTTGGGGACCCCTTCACCCCCACCT
>PVKY010000925.1:0-37693 GCA_004027775.1 Bradypus variegatus | reverse complement strand
TCTTGACCAAAAGGGGAATGTGAAATGAAATGAAATAAAGTTTCAGTGGCTGAGAGGTTTCAAATGGAGTTGAGAGGTCACTCTGGTGGACATTCTTATGCACTATATAGGTAACCCTTTTTAGGTTTTAATGTATTGGAATAGCTAGTAGTGAATACCTGAAACTATCAAACTACAGCCCAGCAGCCTTAAGTCTTGAAGACGATTGTATAACAGTGTAGCTTACAAGGGGTGATAGTGTGATTGTGCAAACCTTGTGGGTCACACTCCCTTTATCCAGTGTATGGATTGATGAGTAGAAAAATGGGGGCAAAAAACTAAAGGAAAAATAGGGCGGGAGGTGGGGGACGATTTGGGTGTTCTTTTTTTACTCTTATTTTTTTAATTCTTATTTTCACTTTTTCTGGTACAAGGAAAATGTTCAAAAAATAGATCTGGGTGATGAATTAACAACTGTATGATGGTAATGTGAACAGTTGTGTACTTTGTACGATTGCATGGTATGTGAATTAATCTTAATAAAAAAGAAAATATCCAAAAATTAGCGTTATAAAATGTGCAAAGGATATTCATACTGGTGTCCTAAATTGCTGCCATTTAATCTGGTGGGTGAAAGTATTCATCCCCTTTTAATTTACTGAGTTGTGGTCTGTTACTTGGGAAAGGTGATCACTTCCGGGGCCGGCGTAGCATCTTGTTACAATGCAGAGCTCCAGCAGACAAAGGCGTGGTAGGAACCTTTGAGAGCTGAGGCGGCTTTCCTCTTTGAAAAGCAGCGGCCTCTTGAATGACACGGAGAAGTTGGCCACGTGTATCTTACAGCCCAGGACCTCTTGACTGATTCTCTCGAAAACTGATAGTTCTGATTTTTTTCCTTTTGCAATAGTAGTAAGCAAATTTCTACCAGTGGGAACCTCTTCTGCCTTTCTGAAGTTAGCACAGTGAAACTCTGCAGGACTCCACGTCTCACTGGCATCTTACTCACCTGCCACCTTTCTCTTGCTCATGAGTTAAACTGAAGTGTTGTGGCGTTTCCGTGGTGAACAGTCTTTGCCTCTTCCTTCCTCTAGCAAGTATTACTGAGCACGTAAAGGCCCTTTCTCTTGTGGCATTAAATCGATGACACTCGAGTTTTTTGGAAATAAACTAGATGGGTTTCCAAATTGGGGAAGTCCACTAATGGTTCATTCCACGTAAGTGAACAGAAATGTGCATACCCTCTTGTAATGTTGCCTCTTGCTCTTTTTTAGGGCCCTTTAGCACATTTGCCAAACCTGGATTCTGCAGCCCTGAAGGCTGCCATGGTAAGTACATAAACTTTCGATTTAGGTTTGCTGGGGAGCATTGCTATTACTTTGTCCTGGGTGATAATTTTTATCTGATGTGCGGAGTTTTCATAGGCCCCATAATGATGACTGAGGAGCTATGCGTCCCTGTTACCGAGGAGGTGGGACCATGAGGTGCACTCCAGGAATCGCCCCATTCCCTGGAGGTCTCATCCTTTCTCCGTGTATTGTTCTCCTGTCGTGCACCCACTGCCCGGAGCTGGCATGTCCCCACGGAGCTCCTGTCACCTTGTAAACTGACCACCTTCCTCCACCTAAATCACATTTCAGAAATAAAACCAAGGGCCCTAAGATGCTACACATTAAGACATAGACTCGCATAAAAACTCTTGTAGTAGATGCAGAGTCCCTCCTGCCACTTCCCATAAACACATTCAGTTATTCAACAGGAAAAGTTTAACATCACAGCTTACTGGTAGCTCTGTGAAATCAGTGTACCCGCAGCTGGGCGTCTTTGGAGCCTGCTAGAGCTGCATGGCTGGGCAGCGCGTCCACGCCGGAGGCGGGTGTGCTCTTGGTCATGAAATAGGCCTTTATTAGCATACCTTGAGGATGTCATTGGTGTAGGCTTATTTTATTGCTCATTTACGTCTTTTTCTACTAATGGTGCATCTATCAATTTTTGATGTTTAAAGAATATGAAAAGTACTGTTGGCACCACTTGGGCCTCTCAGTTAAGTTCCAATATTATTTTTAGTTTATTCTTCGTTAAAAGCCCCTTTTTTCTGTTCCATTTTAAAATTTACACCAACCACTCTATTCCCTTCCTCTAAAACTTAGGAATTGGGAAGCGTTCTCATCTCAGTCTCTTCCTTGCTGCTCCCCAAGACAAGTTCAGAAGCTTTCTTCCTTTTCAGAGTTTTACCCTCGTGGACAGACAGGAGTAACAAACATGAACAAGCCAGGTTATGTATTATTACAGACTTATTGCTGTGATCTCTGGTTTAAGGTTCTTCTTCCTGAGATGGTCTTAAAACGGCAGTTGCTCTTTGAGTGTATACCCAGTGAACCTTCAGTTTATTACCTTTTCAAGGAAGGACCCCTTTCTGCATTGCCCCCCTTTCCAGCAGGTGCTAGTGTGTATGGGGCATCCTCTGTGTTTCCGGTGCCACTCTTTCACCTCCCAGTGCCCCACTCCACCGCAGGGCCTTACCTGCTGTGCTGACCTCTTGCCACGGGGCGTGGCTGGCACACGCCTCCCTAGGGCGGCTGTTGGCAGACCTTTCTGTCTGTCGTCTCACAGAGCTGGGAGAATGACCTTCAGTCCCCCTCGAAGCATGAAGCAATTCTGGACACCATTCAATCAGCAAACGTTCTGGAGTTTAAGGATTGGCATTGTGGAAGGGCTCTGAACCCTGGTCAGTCTGTTAAAGCAGCTGGTATCCAGTTTCCGTGGAATATTGTTTCCATTAGTAAATGACAGACGGGAGAGAGGGGGATGGAAGCAGTATTTGTTAGTCATCTGCCCTATGCCAAGTAGTTTCAGGCACGTTTTATGACTAACCATTTAATCTTCTCCCAATGAGTTTGAGGGTACTTTTCCTGCTTTATAATGAAAAACCCGAGAGGTTTAAAAACTAACCCAGAAAAGACAGTCCACAGAATGGGAGAAAATATTTGCATGTCATTTATCTGATAAGGGACTTGAATCCAGATCATATTACAAACTCTTACAACTCAATATAAGAAGACAACCCAATTAAAAAATGCGGAAAGGATTTGAGTAGACATTTCTCCGAAGAAGATAAAGTGGTCAATAAGCACGTGAAAAGATGCTCAAACGTCTTGCCTTAGTCGATAAGGAAATGCACAGTAAAAGACGGTGAGATTCCAGCTGACCAGGACAGTGCTGCAGGGCACTGCTGGGCCCGTCCCCCGCAGATCTTTGAACAGCAAAACTGGTTGAGCTCTGGAAACCAGAGGGAAACTAAGTAGCAGGGTGGGCCCCAAATCAAGAAAACGCACCTTAGAATTGATAGAAGAAGCTCAGTGCACTATTGAAGTTAAGTTGGTATGAAATCAAATGTGATTGTTACAGATTTAGGATATTAAATTTAAGCCCCATGGTAACCACAAGGAAAATTTATGACCAATGTGCACAGAAAGAAATGAAAGGGAACTCAAAATAGTACAATAAATTCTGTGTTCATAGATTGGAGGACTAAATATTGTTAAGATGTCAGTTTTACCAAAAGTAGTTTATAGTTTAAACGCAATCTCAATCAAAATTCCAACAGCCGCCTTTGCAAAAATGGAAAAGCCAACCATCAAATTCATATGGAAGGCTAAGGACCCCAGTTAGCCAAAACCGTCTTGAAGAGAATAACAAACTTGTAGGACTCCACGTTCCTACTTTAAATTGTATTACACAGCTACGTTAATCGAAACAGAACGGTACTGGCACATGCACAGGCTTATAAACCCATGGAATTGAATTGAGAGTTCAGAAATAAACCTTCACACTTATGGCCAGTTTATTTTTGACAAAGGTGCCACGTCCCCTCAATACGGAAAGAACAGTCTCTTCAGCTAGTGCTGGGAAGACTGGAAGTCCATATTTGAAAGAATAAAAGGTGGACCCCTTCCTCATACTATATATAAAAATTAACTCGGAATGGACCAGAAACCTAATAAAAAGACAAAACTATTAAACTCATAGAAGAAAATGTAGGGAAACATCTTCAGAAGCAACAGAAGAAAAACAGATAGTGGCAGTGCATCAAAATTAAAAACTTCTATGCATCAAAGGACCTTATCAAGAACATAAAAGTCAACCTACAGAAGGGGAGACAGATTTGGAAGCCACGTGCTGCAACAGGGATGACCCTCGAAAACAGGCTCGGTGAAGGAAGCTGGCCACAGAGGACCCATGGATTGTCTGATCCCATTTATGTGAACTGTCCAGCGTGGGCAAAAGGCATAGAGACAGGAAGCAGTTTTGCCACGGAGTGACTGCTAATGGTCGCAAGGTTTCTTTCTTGGGTGAGAAAATGTTCTAACATTAAATTGTGGTGGTGATTGCACAAGTCTAAATGTAGCAAAAATGGTTGAATTGTATACTTTAATTGTGTGGACTTTATGGTTTGTGAATTGTATCTCCATAAACCTGTTTAGGAGAAAAGCAGAACAAAGAAACTGGTCTAGTGCTTCAGAGGTAGTATTTAAGAGGACTGGAATTTAAATCCAAGTTCTTCCAACTCCAAAGCCCTTATTCTTTCTGTGAAACCATGTTGGTTTTACGTTGTAGCCTGCTCAGCTCACCTCAGAAGACCAGCAATCCAAAGTAAGAAACGATCTGTGAAACTGAGGGCCTGAGATTACCTCCTTACATTTCCTTTCCCAAGGTTTGTGTGCCCGAGTCCGGTGGCTCATGGCACCGGTGGGCAGTAGGTGTCAGCCAGCAGTATGCAGCCCATAGGCGTCCCCGTGGGAGAAGAGGTGTGGTTTCCCATCCCTGCGCCACCCCCAGAACAGCTGTTCCCTGTAAAGTTCTGTGTTCACCATTCCCCGCAGTAATCCCCTCACAGTGTGTAAGCCCCACGATGGGGACATGTGGCCACCTCAGGGCCGGTGCAGGAATGCGTGTGCCAGCACGAGCCGAACAGTAAAAAATCCAACCGCCCTTCACTAGTGAGTACACCGTGCAGCGGACTCATTCTCAGAAATAAGAGGAGGGACTCCTGATGCGTGTGACTTTTTGCTTCATGTAGCTGGACACACAAAAGTGCTCTAGACCGTGTGATTCCGTGCGTGTGCTCCAGGAGATCCTGAGCAGTGGGGCCCATGGGAGGTCAGCACCTGCCAGGGACAGCGGGGCCCAAGGCACCCTCTCAAGGTTGTGGGTGCGTGGCTGTCTGTTTGTCAGGACTTGTCAAGTTGTGCACTTAAAATTGGTACATTAAGCATCAATAAAAATCTAAAAACAAACACATATACCCCTCTATTCCTTATCGTCGTCTTCCTCCTCTCTCTTCTCTTCTCTTTCCTCTTCCTGTTCTGTTTTGACTTATAAACTCTTGTCTGTTCCTGTTCTGTCGTTAATCATTTTGACTTTTCCTTCCCTTTATTTGTGCCTTCTCTTACCTAGTATGGCTAGGCTCAGTAAATGTGTGTCTGCTCCCTTTTTCTCCTCTCTGATTTGTTCCATCACAGTCCATTGAAGTAGCACTTTCCCTTGAGCAAGAGAAAAGCAAAAAAACAAAACAAAAACAAATGAGAAAATAAAATAAAGCTTACTAGTATAGAATAATTAGGTCAAAGGCCACTTTGAGTTAGCGTGTTAAAAATTGAAGTGATTTTTCCTACAAAATTAAATAATGGGAAATGTATTCTAATGATGCCATGAACTGGTTTACATGGACCCGGCACCTGGGGGTCAGTCCCTGTATCCTCTCTGTTTCCACGTCTTGCTGATCTTACTTTCGGACTTTCCCACATTCGCCCACTCGTGTCCGCTGTTCCTGCCTCCGTGGTCCAAGGCTGCAGTTGGGCCGTTTGGCTTCCTTGCACCTCTCCTTTCTATCCGTTCCATCCTCGCTGTAGCCAGGTTTAACTTCTTAAAATCTTCTTCCCCTGCTTAACTTCCGAGGTTTCCTCATGCTTTTATGGTAAAACCTAAAATCCTTATAAAAGCCTGCAGACCCCTCTGGCCGTTCTCTTCCCACCTCAGTGCTTCAACCATGAAACCACGTCCCTCCGTCAGTCGTGCCGCTCCACTCTCCCCTCAGCCGCCTTTCCTCAGCGAGGCCTTGGCTGAGCCCACAGGCCGGTCGTGGCGCCTGTGGGTGCTTTCACACTGCCTTGGTTTCTTCCTCCAGAGCAGTTAACACCATTGTAATTGTGTATTTATTTATATTTTTATTTGTTTAATACAGCTCTCCGCAGGCCATGAGCTCTACGCAGCTAGGCTCTGTGGTTCTTTTGCTCCCCGTTATGCTCCCGGGGCCTAAGCCAGTGCCTCCCATGGTGGGTGCTCAGTACGTACTCGCTGGTGAGTGAGCGAGCAGGCGAGTGGACACGTACAGCAGGCACAGGAAAGTCAGGTGCACTCGAAACTTTGCGACTTGACTCAGAAGCTCTGAGGCAGTTTTAAATGAATTGTTTGGATTTGGGGTTTTAAAAGTAGGTATTGCTACTAATGATTATATTAAAAAGGTGACAGTTTTCAGAGCTTTTTAGTTAGGCTATCCAAGGAAAAGTCATTTAAACACAAAAAACTACTTATTTAGAATATGTGTGTTTCCCCCTAAGACATCACCTTTAAAAGAGATGGTAGTGTTGGCGATGTTTGTCACCAAGTAAAAGTACTTTTATGTTTTGCGTTTCTCTGTTCCATTTAGGTTCAGTTTGATCGTTACCTGTCAGCCCCAGACAACTTATTACTGCCACAGCTAAACTTCCTTCTAAGTGCCACAGTGAAGTAAGTATTTTCAGTTCCAAATAGTTGGTAAAAGTTCACATAGTTTTAAATACCAAGTAAATTTCCTGGGGAAAAATTATTTTCAGGACTAGATTTGCCACTGAAGAGCTTTCTTCTGCTTCAGCACCCTCAAGGAATGCAGTACCCCTGTCTGAAGGGGCTCCTAAATGCACGCTCTCTGCCAGTCTCTTCTTCCTGCCCGAGTCACAGTGTAGATGCTGCAGAAATCTGAGTGCACCCTCACCTCCGTGTAGGGCAAACTCTCCACCTCACAGTATTGCTCTAAATTATGCCTAATACAATTTGAGCTATGGAGCCGTAGTACCTAATTCTCTCGCTGTCAGAATTAGGCATGATATGTTGTGGAAGAGAGACGATCAAGATATCCATTGTACAATGCAGATAAAGCATTATATGGACTATTTTGGAACTAAATATTTTCTGTAGATAAATTATAAAATTATTCAATGTCATATAGTTATTAGGGGTATATTTGAGACAAAGGACCATATGTTAAATATTAGAATATTGCTATTAGAAGAAACCAAGAAATCATGTAATATGACCTCCTTGATGTAAAAAAAAATATTGACATATTAACATTGTCTTAAGGTAGGAGATTAGGCAACATTTTTTATAAATTATTTTTCTCTTGTTGGTTTCGGCAGCTTTGCATGAAGTGCTTTCTGTGTACAATGCACTGGGAATTAAGGTTTAAAAGACAATTATTCTGTTGTTATGAGCACATAGTCTGCTGAAAAATTAGACATGTGACCAAAAATTTATGTCACAATAGTGCAGGAAAGAAAGAACTGTCAAACTTGAAGGAAACTCCTCAAAGATTTAAAAAGAGGCTGTGTTTCTTTTGATCCGTAGGATAGGCCTTGAGTGACAGGTAGAGCAGGCCGGCAGTGTTTGGTCCAACATGTTGAAGAATTTGGTTTCAGTTACAATCGGCTGGAAGTATGACAGACTGCTGTCCCTCCGAGGGAGAAGCCAGGAAGTTGCTCGATTTGCCAAAGGGTTAGAGTAATGAGTTTAGTTTTTTTTCTGACTTTTTATATTCTGTTTTCCTAAAATATATTATATTTGTAAACGTGTTATTTCTCAAAATCAGAAATATAAGGACCTAATCATAAGACAAACGCGTTATATAACGGCTCCAATCAATGGTTTGGGTGTGTTTCTTAAATTATTTAATAACCAAACCTGCAGTTTTTTTTTTTAATTTAACCATATCTCTCGATATTTAATATTTAACTGTCAGTTGGAGCCTCACTGAATATAAAATATACCATTATTCTTTTCATTTTGTATTGGGGGAAATTTTTTATGAGTTTTAAAAGGATAGCAAGAAACCCAATTGCCATAAAGAAAAAAAATTGACATATTTTACTACATGACATGTTAAATTTTTGTACAGAAAAATACAAGTTAAACTAAATTAAAATTTAAACAAAGAGGTGGAAGAATACTTGAAAAATATGTATCAAATTATCCTTAATATATTATCCTTAATGTATGAAAAGATCTACAAATCAATAAGAAATAATAGAAAAGTTGGCACTATATGTTCAGACGGTTCACAGAGGAAATCCAAATGGCAAATAAATACCTGAGGAGATCACGGATTAGTACCCTTTAAGCAGAAGCTCCCCTCCCGGTCTCCCCGTAACCCTGGTAACCTATATTCTACCTTGTGTCACTGTGTACTTGCTGCTTCTGGGGGTTTCATAGCACTGAGCTTGTCATTAATCAGTTCTTTAGGATTCTGGTTGCCATAACAACATGACACAACTTTTATCATTACCATAAACCCAGCATTTCTAAAAACAGCCATTCCAGCATTCCAGCGTTCCAGGTTCTGGGCGCCCCAAGATGAGTGTGTAGCAGCACGTGTGCGTTACAACTAGCAAGAAATCACAGCAAATACGTACCTCCTGATGAAACATGAGAGACATTTTCTTCGAAGTTGAAGAAATGCACATTTGCTGCTGCACACTTACCTTCGGGGTTCAGCCAGTGCAGTGGGTTTAGGAAAGGAAAGGACAAGGGCAGCACTGAATCGACAGACGAGCTGGGTCTGGCTCGGTGATGGCAGTGGAGCAGAGCAGTGAGCAGTGTGGCCCACAGAGGCCTGTGGCGTTGGCGGGTGGACCCTGGGGGGCCTAGGAGAGGCGTCAGCGGGCAGCCTGCTAATGCTCACTTCTGGGTCTCGTGAATAGTCTGAAGAGAGCCCCGTCTCTGCGTCAGGTCCCAGCCCTGAGCCAGTTTACAGACCCCAGGGCCCTTGGGAAGGGCCCTGCTGTGCTGCCAGAAAAGCATGCCATTATCTTCCTCCCAGCCCCAAAGGGACCCTCCACCAGGGTGGCAGGCTTTGGGGTCTTACCAGACCTGCCTCCGAGCCAACACAAATTTTAAGAGACCCCAAAAATGCCACTGTGGGCTCGCAGGCAGAGTAAAAGCATTGGGAGCTCAGGTGGGAGTGGAGTTTGGGCTCGGTCTGTCTCCTAGTGGGTCCCCAGGACCCAGTCCTGTGGCTCTTTCCCCATTCTGGGATCCGTAGTTGGAGTAGCCCCCCCCCAGCGGCTGCAGGATCTCCGGCTGCCTCAGCTGGGGTGCTCCAGGGAAGCGGAAGCCCACTGGCCCCACCTGTGGTGGTGTTTCTGATGTTTATGTTGTGAAGAAGGGAAGACAAAGGTGAATTGTTCAGCCAGTCTGTTATTTATAAATGTATTACCATCTTTCTAGTTTTTCAGGCTTCACCTTTTAACACCTTTTTTCTCCTGTGGCACATTTGATTGCTCTCTTAGCTGTGGTGCTGTAATAAAGCTGTTTAGTGATCACAGAACCTGAATGTTGAAAAGGCTATTTTTAGAAATGCTGGGTTTATGGTAATGATAAAAGTTGTGTCATGTTGTTATGGCAACCAGAATCCTAAAGAACTAATTAATGACGAGCTCAGTGATTCTCTGGAAGTAAGAGGTTCATTTCTTATCACAGTGCACTACTTTAAATATGTATTAAAATACAGTTATTCCTGTAAACACATTTTAAAATAAGGATGTCATCCCCATTTAGTTATGCATTCATCTTTATTAAGATTTTTTAAATTGATGGAGTGTAAGAGCACTGTGGCATTTTTAACCGGACAAGTTCTGTTTCCCAGTGTATGGTATCCTGAAGCATGAGTAACTGAGAAATGTTGCCTTTTGTAAAATGATACAACAAGCTGATTTTTCTCCCCCTTCAATTTTTCTATATGATTTTCTACATGTTATTTTTAATACTTTTAATATTTTGATATGTGATAAACTAGGAAAGCTATTTTCTAAGTTTAAGAGTTACTAAGGAAATTTTTCCAAAACTTGAGAATAAGGCCAGAGGGGTATGGGAGAACACGTCCTCTGGTGTCATGCTGAAGTGGAGTTGTGCTACATTCAGGGGAACGCACCTTCGTTTGATTCTCTGTTTACTATTGATTAAAGGTCCCAAACTCTGTGTAGTTACTTGGTAACTTGTAGGTTCTGTCTGTGGAGGTTGTGGTTCTCATTGCGCTGTAGGATAGTAGCCAGTTTTGCATCTAACCTGCGGTGTTCTGTAAGGTCTGGTTCATTCCTCTTGTTCAAGTTCTCTCCTCCCTTGTTGATCCTCTGTGTGCTTTGTTCTACTGATGAGAGTGGTATGTTGAAGTTGAGAGACCATTTCCGCTGAGACCTAAGGACACTTAAAGATGGATGTGACAGTCATTCCAGAGAAACAGGAGAGTGGCCAGGGGACCTGTGGGCAGCGTGAGCACAATGGAGAGAACTGTAGGGAGTCGCGCTGGGGTAGTGAAATAGACGCATTTATTTTACTGCTTTTTAATGATGGGCTGAGGAGGGTTGATGCCTCTGGAACCAAAGGAAGCCCCTGAAGGTCTTTGAGATCCCACGTAAGGGGAGAGGAACCTGCCGTGCCTGTGACGGTTGGAGTGGCATTCGGAAGGCCAGCTGGGTGGGTTTTATGTCCTGCAGGTGGGTCACAGGGGCCTCAGCAGGTGCCATGAAGAGGAAGGTGGGCCTGTGGGTGGGCTTGAGAGGCAGGCTGCCAGCATGCTTGGTGCAAGAAGAGCAAAGACAGTTTTCATGTCTCTCCGCTAGGTCCAGCAGTACATGAGTGGTCCGAGCGGCTGGGGGTGACGCGGGGAGCTGGTGCAGGTGTAGGGGGCCCGGCACTTTTGCCAGCTGGACAATCTTTAAAACTGTTGCAAGTCCATTTCTGTTATCTTTCATGTGCTTTCATAGGAATGTATATTTGTGAGAGTGCCATGATTTGTTGTAGGCAAGTGTCCCATTATTTTATCCCGATGATGTAAATAAAGAGATGAAGAGGGGTTTGGAGATAGTCTTGTTAGTGAAGGACAGTTTATTGTCAGTTTTGGGGAGAGATTTGTTGATAAATTGGAATATCTGTAAGCATCTTTCTTTAAGGTTAATGAAAGCTCAGTTGCTTTTGCAAAATGACAGCCCTGATGGCGGGTCACAGCACCTGCTTCTAGGTTAGCGGATGCTGTGGTCGAGGGGCTTGACCGCCGGCGGAAGGCGTACTGAGGAAGAAGAATTTAACAAATAAGTTGGTAGCTATAAAAATGTTTTTATCCCAAAGCCAAGACCCAAGGTACTTTCGTAGTTGTGCAGTGATTTTTAAATAGTATGTGTGATAGTTAAGGAAGTGAAATATATTGATTCAGGTGTTAACATTTCGTACATTATCCGTGAGCCTTTTCTGACCGTGTGCTCGTACACTTGTTGCCACCAGGGAGCAGATCGTGAAGCAGTCCACGGAACTGGTCTGCAGAGCCTACGGCGAGGTGTACGCGGCCGTGATGGATCCCGTCGGCGAGTACCGGGACCCGGAGAGCGTCCTGCCTCGGTCGCCACAGCAGGTGCGGGCCCTGCTCTCCTGAGGGTCCAGCCGCCTGTTGGCGCAGCACGTTGCCCCTGACACGCCGGAGCGTTTCTTGTGTTTTAGGCTGTTAGTCTTTCTTTGAAATTTGATAGTTAGGACTCTCTTTGTCCTAAGATGCGTGGGTGACGTGCTGAGCGCAGTACGCACTGTGCGGCCTAGGGGTCGGGGTATGTCTGCTCCGCTGTCCGCTCCAGCACCCCGCCGTTCCCTCTGCTCTGGAGATGTGTGCATGGGAAAAGGTGGTCAGGAGAGGGGGGTTATTTTACTAGACTAGTTCTAAATTAACAGCACATAGAAGACTTGTCTAAACTTACGAATTAGTGGCATTCAGGATGTGACCTGATAAAATGTCTCTTTACCCAATTCCTTTGCTTTCTTGCCAGTTGTCAGTGTGAGCAGGCACGTGTGGTCACTTTTTTTAACCTGGCCTATGTCTCTGCCCCTAAAAGGGTTGTGAGAAAAGATGAAAGTGGCAGATTGTGCTTTTGATGTACAGAGCTATGAATCTCCCTGTTTTACTTCAGCACACAGATCATACATTAACTACTTGAGCTTTTATGCAGTTTTAAATATACCCTCAGCCAAGAGTGAAAGAGAGGTTACCTGAGTAGAGGCTCCACTCCGGTTCTCCCTGGACTAGACTGCAGGCCTCCCAGGGTGCGCGTCCTGTACTGTGTGTCCGTCCTTCCGTGGTTGAAGATACGCAGTTGCCACACAACACAGACCCCAAGTCCAGTGTCCTCTGCAAGCGGGAAGCACGGCTGGAGCCTGACATTAGAACTGCCCTGAGAGCCAGAACCATCTGCCTGTAAACTCATCCTCAGTGCACTCGAGAAGCTCCTTCCTGTTTGGATTGCTAGGACAGCAAGTCTTCATTTCTGGTTTAATTGTAAAAAGAGGTAACAAGCCCCTAAACTATAAATGAGAAAACTGAGGCACAAGGTAAAAAATGGACGAATTTTAAATACTTCGAAAAATAGCAACATAAAATTAGTATTTGTAGTAAATTGTCTATTATATGACATAAATTAGTATTTCTAGAACATGGGCATTTATCTGTCTGCAGTTTATATTCGCTTATACTAGTGCGGTTATTTTGGAATACGAATGACTGTATCTCATCTGTGTTGGTATAAACTTGTGTTTTTAGTCTTTACCCTTCAGTGAGTATGTGTGGCATATGAAAGACAGAATATTAAGTGACATAAATGAGCAGCTTAAATTTACATAATTTATTGTACTGTGAGAAAAGATTGACACCTTACCATTTAGTGATGACTTTATTTTCTTGAAAAAATGAATTTTGCTTTTTACCTGGTTTTCTCAAATAAAATGTTAAATGGTTTTCTGTGCAGTGATCATTGCAGTACTTTTATATATCTCACTGAGAGGATTTTAGAAAATGTGCTAATATAGAAGGAAGAACAACCCAGGGCCAAACTGAGGCGGCCAGTGGACGGATGACTGGCAGAACGTGCTGACAACATGATCGTGAGAATCAAGCCAAAAGGAATCTGTACGTGGGAAGACATCAGCCTGGCACTTAGATATGGGCTGTACTTCATAGTTCGCATTTTGAGCCGTTTGACTTGGCGTAAGTATAACCTTAAACAGTGCACGTGAGCCCCTGTGAAAGGCCTCCTGAGAGAAGGCATTTGCCGGGCAGTGCTCTCCTTGGGTGGAACTTTCCCTTTTCTTTCCCTGTGCCTGTGCTTGAACAGGTAGTTCGTTGGGAAAAAATCACACAGGTGGGCTTATGGGCTTTACCTTACATCCATAATCACAGTCTTCACCTGAGTGGTCAGTCTTGCTCTGTGGTTCTGTTTCTTTGTGAAACTTAGCTTTGCCCTTTCTGCTGCCCCTCACTAGGAGTGACTGTCATAATTCATTGAAAAATAGAAGCTTCCAGACTCATCCTCATTTTCCTGTCCTACAATATCACACCCATCTCCTGCACCCCTTCTCCTCTTGCATTGTTGACAGAGTTCCTCCTGTGCTGGCCGTCCCCTCCCTTTGTGCTCAGGATCCTGGGCTCTCTCACCTCCCTGGAGACTTTTCTCAGAGTTACTTCAACCTCTGCCCTCCCACCCCAATCAGGAGGGTGGAGTGAGGTGTTTCAGGGCTTTGGGCAACCAGCAAGAACTGGCAGAAACATCTTTATCAGTGCTCCAGGAAGCAGTTATGGGACTGCAGTAATACAGCGAGCATGGAATCAAGAAAAAGGCCACTTAAAAGCGGTGGCTCTTGTGGCTCCCTGGCTGGCTCCTCTCCCACCCCTCACCAGCTCAGTGCAGAGCCACCCACATGCCCTGTGGTTCTGGAGGGAGCAGAGTAAGCCTTGTGCACACACTGGGAGTATGTGTGTAGGGCCCAGTCTGCCTGGTGGTGCCTGAGGCTCCCATCTCGGGACCTGCCCTGTGTGTGGAAGGTGGCTCATCAAGCTCTCCTACAGGACACTCTGTGTTAGTGGTCAAATCGTGCTGCCTGGGGCAAGGGGTTGCAGGCTTTAGGACATAGAGCAAGGCCAGGACGGTGAGGAAACTGTTTCCTCTGGAGAAGGGGACATTCATATCCATGTAAATGGGGGAATTTGTGGGGCCACACACATGCCCAAGATACAAATTGTGTGCAGAAAGGACCAGGGAGGCCCTAAGCTTGGGCCTGGAGCTGCCCTCTAGAAACATTGAATGAACAAGCCCTGAAGGAAAGCACACACAAGTTAATCTGCAAAGGCTGGGAAAGGTGTTTTCTTTTTTTCTTTCTTTTTTTGTTAGCTCCTGGCATTCAAGGAAAGCTGTGTTGTAACACTAGCTGGATACAATCTTAAGGAACAGATGTCTCATAGTCTAAATTCCAGCAACAATGTGCTAAAGTAACAAGTCCACATTTCAAGAAAAGATGAGAAAACATACAGAAAAAACAGGAAACGATGGCCCAGACCAAAGACAAAAAAGCATTAGAAACCATCCATGAGGATCAGACCTGGTACATTGCAGAAAAAGATAAATGTGTATATTTTTTACATCGTCCTAATTATGCTCAGAGAGCTAAAGGAAAACATGGACCAAAAATTAAAGGAAATCAGGAAAATGATAGATGAACAGAGAAGAATATCAATAATTGGAAATTATGAAAAGGAACAACATGAAGCTGAAGAGCACAGGAACAGAAATTTAAAATTCCCCAGAGAGGTTCAACAGCGAGCAGTTTGGAGCTGGCAGAAGACAGAATCAGTGAACTTGAAGACAGACAATGGAAACCATACAGTCTGAGGAACAGAAGGAAGAAAGAATAAAGGAAACAGCCTGAGGAACCTGTGGGACACCATCAGGTGTACTAGTGTACTCATTGTTGGAGTCCCAGGAGGAAAAGAGAGAGAGAAAGGGGCAGAGAGAATACAGATGACGTGAATTTATACATTCAAGATGCTCAGTGATCTCCAAACAGGGAAATCCCAAATAGACCCACACCATGGCATATTATAATCAGACCATTGAATGCCGAAGATCGAGAATTCTGAAAGCTGCAAGAGAGAAGCAATGTATCATGTACAGGGAACTTCAACAAGAAAAAGTGTTGATTTCTCTTTGGAAACTACAGAGAGGCAAGAAAGCAGTGGAATGACATAAAGTGCTGAAAGCAAAAAACTGCCAGCCAAGAATTCTATATCTGGCAAAACTGTCTGTTCTGGTTTGCTAATGCTGCCATTATGCCAAATACCAGAAATGGATTGGCTTTTATAAATGGGATTTATTAAGTTACACATTTACAGCTCTAAGGCCATAAAAGTGTCCAAACTAAGGCATCAACAAGAGGATACCTTCACCGAAGACAGGCTGATGGCATCCAGAACACCTCTGTCAGCTGGGAAGGCACATGGCTGGCGTCTGCTGGTCCTTTGCTCCTGGGTTCTGGATTCAAAATGGCTTTCTCCAAAATGTTTCTAGGTTTCTCTCTTAGCTCCTGTGCATCCTTGCTTGTTCTCTCAGGGCATTTCTCTCTGAGCATTTGGGGGTCCTCCTTAGCTTCTCCAGGGCAAACTCGGGGCTTCATATCTTAGCATCTCCAAATGTCTGGGACTGTGTTGCCTTTCAGCTCTCTTCAGAATGCCTCTGCCTTTTATCCTTTTACAGAGGAAGCCAGTAAACTAAGACCCACCTTGAATGGGCAGGGTCACACCACCATGGAAATAATTGAATCAAAAGGCCCATGCTCAGTTGAGTGGGTCACATCTCCATGGAAACAACCTAATCAAAAGATACAACCCACAATATGTCTGCCCCACCACGATGGCATTAAAAAGAAATGGCTTTTTATGGGGTACATAACAGATTCAAACCAGCACATGGTCTTTCAAAAATAAGGAAGAAATGAAGACATTTCCAGATAAACAAAAGCTGAGGGACTTCATCACCACGAGGCCCACTCTACAAGAGGTGCTCAAGAGAGTTCTGCATGTTGAAAGGAGAGGAAAATACACAACAGATCATGAAAAAATAAAGATTTCTGGTAAAGATTGTGATGGGTAAATTTAGATGTCACTACTGTTGGTATTTTGGGTTTGTAACTCCACCTATTTCTTCCTATAGGACCTGAAGGGCAAATGCATAAAATGTAGTAAGTCAGTGGTTTGGGATTCATAATGTATAAATACGCCATTTGTGACAAGAACTACATAAAGGTGGGGGATGGAGGGGGACAGGGACATAGTTTGTGTAGACTAAATTATGTTGGTATCAAAGCAAACCAGATTGTTACAGATTTAGCAAGTTAAATTTAAGGCCCATGGTAACTACAAAGAAAACATCAGAGAATATTCATGCTCACAGAAATTGGAGTACGAGTTGCCAGGGGCTGGGGCAGGGGGAACTGGGAGTTAATATTTAGCAGGTGTAGGGTTTCTGTTTGGGTTGCAGGAAAAGTTCTGGTAGTGGAGAATGGTGAGGGTACTCATCAAAGTTGATGTTTTTTTTATGTACGTTCCCACAATTGGGGTGTGTGGGAGAGAATGAGCAACTGAAGAGACAGAGACACTTAAAAATGTATGATCCTGGATGGGATCTGACAAAGGGAAAGTTCAAAAGGATGTTACTGGGATATGTTAAAAAAAAAAAGACTAAGCTTTATATCAATGTTAGAAGTTCTTGAACTTGATCACTGAATTTAATGTGGATACGTAAGTGAATATCTTGAGCTTGGGAATTATACATGGCAGTGCTAAGTGTTCAAGGAGCATGACGTGTACAACCTACACACAAGTGTTCAGAAAATGAATTGATAAATGGTAAACAAATGGATAGATAGAATGCTACGGCAGATGTGAGAAAATGTTGACACTGGTGGTGGGATGGGATATCTGAGGGTATTAGGTCATGCTGGAATTCTCTGTGTGGGGGGTTTGTGTTATTTTATAATGTCCTGTAAGTTTGAAAGTATTTCAAAATAAAAAGCTTAAAAATTTTTAAAAATGCTGCCCTCTCTGGATTATTCTCAACAGCATACACAGTGTTTTAACATTGACAGTATTTCAGGAATGCTTCACCTCCCGGTTCCTAAGAGCTGCATTTCTCTGCCCCCTTTCACTGTTGCTCACGCGTGCTGTCTGCTGCCTGACCCCACTCTCTCGTGGGGCCCCACATGGCCTCAGCCTCTCACCGCTGCTCAGAGCTCATCTTGTTGGCACCCCCACCAACCTGTATGTTGTCAAATCCGTTGAATTATTCTCTATCCTTATTTTACTTGAAATAGAAAATAGCACTCCACACACTTCTGTTGGAAATACTGCGCTCTCCAGGCTTCCATGGCATCCTTCTGCTTCACTGGCAAAACTCCTTTTTTACTTCCTGCCCTAGATCTTATTACCCTACATGATTCCCAAAAGTTGACATTCCTAGGACTTTACCTTGGAAACTCAATGTTGGTCTCTCAAGCCTCCCCTTAGGGGTTATTTCCTTAGCATAACCTGTCTATCCTGATTAATAGTAGCTCAGATGTTTTGAGCTATGTTCACATGATTGAATACAGCAGTGCAAAAATAAATGATTTTCAAAATCAATGATAATAAAAGAAAGTCACAATAATGTATTATAATTCCATTTATAGAAAGTTTTTATAAAGAGTAAGGCAGAATTATACATTATGGATACATGTATATGTTGTAGAGCTATAAGGGATACATAAGGAATAATTTACACAGAATTTAAGATTGTCCCTCAGGAGGGAAATCAGGATGCACTGAAGGTACTGCTAATGTTCTTGCATTAGGTTGTAGGTATACACATGTTCATTTCATTTTTTAAAGCTCTTTACAATTTATGCATATGCTATGTGAACTTGTCTTTATAATTCATAATTTTGAAAAAGAATAAAATTTTGCTCAACAGAAGGTCTGTGCTAAAGTTAAAATTCAATAGATCTTAGCTATTATTTACTCTTATTATTAGTTACATTTATTAAGTACCTCCCAGATGTGAAACCGTGTAAAAAGTACCGGGGTTTAAAAGATTGCATAACATTCAACACCTTTTCATGATTAAAAAAAAAAACCTCAGAAAAATAGGAATAGAAGGTTTTCAGTTTACTAATGCTGCCAGAAGGCAAAATACCAGAATTGGATTGGCTTTTATAAAGGGGGTTTATTTGGTTACAAAGTTACAGTCTTAAGACCATGAAAATGTCCAAATTAAGGCATCAGCGATAGGGTACCTTCGCTGAAGGATGGCTGATATGGGCATCTGGAAAACCTGTTAGCTGGGAAGGCACGTGGCTGGTGTCTGCTTGCTCCTAGGTTGCATTTCAAAATGGCTTTCTGCAAAATGTCTGTCTTAAGCTGCAACTGCTCTGAGGACCTTCTGGTTGTGAGCTTTTATAGGGCTCCAGTAAACTAATCAAGACCCATGTTGAATGGGCAGGGCCACACCTCCATGGAAATAATCTAATCAAATCCTTACCCACACTTGGGTGGAAACAACCTAATCCAAAGGTTCCAACTTAATCAACACTAATATGTTGCCCCCCCACAAGATTGCATTAAAGAACACAGCATTTTGGGAGACATAATACATCCAAACTGGCATAGAGGGTAACTTCCTTAACATGATAAAGGGCACATATGTAACACCCACAGCCAACATACTCATTAGCAAAAGATTGAATGCCTTCTTCCTGAATTCAGGAAAAAGACAAGGGTCTTTTCAACACCCTTTCAACACTGCTATTCAGCATTCTACTGGAAATACTTGCCAGAGTAATTAGGCAAGAAAAAGAAATAAAAGGCATCCAAATTGGAAAGGAGGAAGTAAAACATCACTGTTTGCAGATGTCATGATCTTTTTTTTTTCCATTTTTAAAATTCATTTTATTGGGATATATTCACGTACCATACAGTCATACAAAATAAAGTGTACATTCAATTGTTCACAGTACCACCATACACCACCAAAATCAATCCCTGGCACCTTCATTACCACACACACAAAAATAACAAGGGTAATAATTAATGTGAAAAAGAACAATTAAAGTAAAAAGAACACTGGGTGCCTTTGTTTGTTTTCCTTCCCCCATTTTTCTACTCATCCATCCATAAACTAGACAAAGGTGAGTGTGGTCCTTATGGCTTTCCCAATCCCATTGTCACCCCTCATAAGCTACATTTTTATACAATCATCTTCAAGTTTCATGGGTTCATCTTCAAGATTTAGGTTCACTAGAACCTAAAAAGCATTGTCTATATTGTGTGTAAGAGTGCCCACCAGAGTGACCTCTCGGCTCCTTTTGGAATCGCTCTTCCACTGTAGCTTATTTCATTTCCTTTCACATCCCCTTTTTGGTCAAGATGTTCTCCATCCGATGATGCCAGGTCTACATTCCTCCCCAGGAGTCATATTCCACATTGCCAGGGAGATTCACTCCCCTGGGGGTCTGATCCCATGTAGGGGGGAGGGCAGGGATTTCACCTGCCAAGTTGGCTTAGCTACAGAGAGAGGGCCACATCTGAGGCATTCAGGAGGAGGATCTTAGGCACAATTATAGGGAGGCCTAGCCTCTCCTTTGCAGCAGCAGTCTTCCCGAGGGCAAGTCCTGTGGTAGAGGGCTCAGCCCATCAAACCACCAGTCCCCTATGTCTGTGAGCACATTAGCAACCATCAAGGTTGGGCAGGCCAATACCCCTGCATTCTCCACCAGCTCCTCAAGGGGGCTCTGCTTATTTTTTTCATTTTTTTAAATCAACTATATAAAAAAATAAAAAAAGACATACAATAAAAAAATATTTCAAACAGAACATAACAAGGGAGTAAGAAAAAGACAACTAACCTAACTACTTTACTTCCAACATGTTCCTACTGTACCCCAAGAAAGTAACCTAATATACCCACATCTCTGTGAACTTGTTCCTACTGTATCCATCAGAAATTAACAGACCATAGTCATTGCTGGGAATTCTCAGAATGTTAAATTTACCCATGATAGCTTATCTGTTCTTATTGGATTATCGTTCCCCCTTCCTTAATTGCTCTCTATCACTAGTTCCCCTACATTCTACATTATAAACCATTTGTTTTGCATTTTTCAGTGTTCACATTAGTGGTAGCATATAATATTTCTCTTTTTGTGCCTGGCTTATTTCGCTCAGCATTATGTCTTCAAGGTTCACCCATGTTGTCATATGTTTCACGACATCATTCCTTCTGACTGCTGCATAATATTCCATCATGTGTATATACCAAATTTTATTTATCCACTCATCTGCTGAAGGACATTTGGGTTGTTTCCATCTCGGCAATCGTGAATATTGCTGCTATGAACATTGGCGCACAGTTACCTGTTCGTGTCACTGCTTTCCAATCTTCTGGGTATATACCGAGAAGTGCAATCACTGGATAGAAGGATAACTCTGTATCTAGTTTTCTAAGGTACTGCCAGACTGACTTCCAGAGTTACTGAACCATTATGCAGTCCCACCAATAATGAATAAGAGTTCCAATTTCTCCACATCCTCTCCAGCACTTGCAGTTTCCTTTTTGTTTAATGGCAGCCATTCTACTTGGTGTGAGATGGTATCTCATTGTGGTCTTAATTTGCATCTCTCTAATAGCTAGTGAAGCTGAACATTTTTTCATGTGTTTCTTGGCCATTTGTATTTCCTCTTCAGAGAACTGTCTTCATATCTTTGGCCCATTTTATATTGGGCTGTCTATATAACGTCATTGAGTTGTAGGATTTCTTTATATATGCAAGATATCAGTCTTTTGTCAGATACATGGTTTCCAGAAATGTTCTCCCCATTGAGTTGGCTGCCTCTTTACCTTTTTGACAAATTCCTTTGAGGTACAGAAACTTCTAAGCTTGAGGAGTTCCCATTTATCTGTTTTTGTTGCTTGTGCTTTGGGTGTAAAGTCTAGGAAGTGGCCACCTAATACAAGGTCTTGAAGATGTTTCCCTACATTATCTTCTAGTAATTTTATGGTAGTGTCTTTTATATTGAGATCTTTGATCCACTTTGAGTTGATTTTTGTATAGGGTGTGAGGTAGGGGTCCTGGTGCTTGGGCCACCCATGACGCTTGTGCCTTTCGAGGCCGATGGGCGGGAGTCCGGTCCCACCGCCTCCAGGCCAGGGCCCCGTGCTTGGCTTGTGCGCGAGTGGGCAGGGCAGGCGGCAGGACAGCAGCCTTTCCGTCCGCCTCTGCAGGAACGGGGAGCACCGGCGCTCAGCCCTCCGAGCACTGCTTTCTGTGCCGTCGGAGCAGCGGACAAGTCCAGCCGGCTGTGTTTGCTCCAGGAGCCCCGAGGGGGTCTGGTCGGGGAGCTGCCCCATCGCCCCGCAGGCCCTGCTGCTGCATGTGCGTCCGGCTCCCGGGACTGGGCCTGGAGTGCGCTGCAGGGGAGGACAGCCAGGGCCTCTCCCAGGGCCTGCCTTCCCCGTGGGGCAGTGAGTCCCGCCCCTCACCCTTGCTCCACTGACCTGTGGTCGGCCCACCCACTGGCTGGTTCCAGCACCCCCAGAACAGTGGCCTCAAGTTTCCGTCATTATCATTATTGTCGTTGAGAATGGCCCCAGGCCCTCTGCGTGCCCTGCCCGCCCACCACAGCCTCCCGCTTACCTGCCCGGCGTGTTTCTAGGCCCACCAGTCCCCCGGTGCTGCACTGAGTACTGGGGAGGAAGAGAGCAAGGCAGGAAGGGGCTGGGCAGGACAGAGCAGAAGCGAAGCCCCCACCTGCCTGGTCTAACGCAGCTCCCGGGTTCGGGCGACGGCCCCCAGCTGCCCTCCAGGCCCTCCCGGCGAGGCCCTGCGGACCCGGCCACTGCCTGCTCCTCCCACAACCCACTCGCCTTTGCCTGTCGCCAGGGGCTGTTCCAGCCGGGCCCGTCCCGTGGGGTGGCCTTGCTTGGAAATAGGGCCTTTGAAGACACAATTCCTTAAGATGAGGCTCCCTTGGTTACGGTGGTGTCCTAAATCCAGTGTGGCCGGTGGTGCCCTTGTAAGAAGGGGAGTTTGGACACAGGAGGGGGCCGAGGGGGCCACGGATGGCCGGCCACCGCCAGGGCCAGGGAGAGGCATGGTGCAGACGCTCCAGGAGCCCCACAGGGAGCAGGCCCCACCACACCCCAATTTCAGACCCCAGAACTGGGAGAGACTCGCTTGCGATTGCTTTGAGCTGCCTGCTTCGTGGTGCTTGGTTTCAGCAGCCTAGGAAACTAACCTACTCAGCTGTTTCCTGAAACGTCTTCCCATGCCCTGTTTCAGCTTATTAAAATCTAGCAAAGCTTTGTAAAACTTTTCCTGATTTCCTCTGTGAATCCACTGGCAGCGTCTCCATCTGGGACCCTCGAGAACAACTGCATCTACTTTACGTTCTAATTCTTCACGGATTTCATCGGTAAACACGGCCTGAACCCTGCCGTGCACCAGGCACTGAGCTCAGCATTTAGTTCGAGTTTAAACAGACAGAATGATGCTGCCTCCCAGAGCCCCCCTTTATTCCGTGGCTCCCCGTTGCTCCTCAGGATGGGCTGGCTCTCTGCACGGACCCCTGGACATTGGCTGCACGGACTCAGCAGGTTCCTGTTCAGCACCTCGGACCGACGCCCCTGCAGCTGCGGCCGTGTCACCCACCATCGTGCTCTGGCCCAGGGAGCTCAGTTCTTCGTCTCTGAGGGGTGGTCGAGTAACCAGGTGTTTGATGTGGTCTCTTTAGAAAGCAGGAAAATGTCCTCTTCCCTCCGTGGGGCGGGAGGGCTGTGCCCAGCGAGCAGATGCCCCAGCTCCAGGCAGAGGGTCTGTGCCACCTCGCTGCCCCCCCTGGGTCTCCAGGCACTGTGCCGGCTTTCTCCCCCTCCATCCACCCGCAAGGCAGATGAGAATCAGGAGCCGCAAGGCAGAGCAGGGGCTGAGCCACCCTGAGGCTGGAAGGAAAAGCCACGAACCGGCTCCCCAGAGTGGGGTCGTTTGGGGCAGGGGCGCACCTCAGTTCTCGGGAAGAGGTCTGGGCCCAGGGTGGCGCTGCACAAAGTCCTTCCCCAGCGGCCATGGGATGGGAAGGAGTGTCCCGGGCCAGCAGGCGCCGTGCATGCTGGAGCATCTCTTCCAGAGGCTTCCAACAGGCAACCAAGCAGGCCGGGCTGCCGTGATGCCCAGTCGCTGGAAGCTGCTTGTTTCTGCCTCTGCTTTGGAACGAGGGAGGAAGCAGGACAAAGCGCAAACCCTGAACTGGACGTTGCGGGGCGTCTGCTCAAAGGGCCTGAGGTGCTTGTGCCAGGCTGCTGTCTTCTCTTGGTTTTCCGGAGGTGGCCTCCTCGGCCAGATCCTTCAAGGCCAGCGACTCCGTGGAAACAGGTTAATTCTTTCCTGCGATCTAGAGCGTCCACTAATGACCGGCACCTCCCTGCTCAGAAGTGCCACAGCCACGGCGTCCATCCGGCCGTGCGCCCCGACCTGGAGCTCACAGACACTGAAAGGCTGTGTCCCCTGACACTTTGGATTCCTTTCTTCCTTTGTAAAGCTCCTGGTACCCAAATACTGGCCACATCAGTCCCGAGACTCTGTCACTGTGGGAGCATCGAGGCCATGGGGAGCTGGCTGAGTTCCTGGAAGGAGGCGGGGAAGGCACGGTATCCAGGGGAGCCACCAGAGGAAGCCTCAGTGGTGACCGTCGAGTCGTCTGGTCATTGATTATTTCCCAGTTTGCGTACCATTTTAAAGCGTTCAGAATGTAATGTGCATTTCAAAGGCTCGTGTTTGCCAGTGGAAAGTAATTTATTATAATTGCTAGGCCAATTGTTTGTAGTGTATAGAACAGAATATAAGATACACATCAAATGTGGTTTGGAATGTGTTTGAGAACTGTATTTAGTATTTGCTGCAACTTATGCTTAAAAGTCCTCTATTTCATCTGTGGTTTTGGATATCAAATTTCTTTTCACTTCTGTAGATTATATATATATATATGTGTGTGTGTGTGTATATATATATATATGTACACGAGCTCCTTTGTAAATCTCCTTTATAATTATCCCACTTTTATCAGTGGCTTGGGCAGGCTTTTAAATATTTTTACATCTATGTAGTTTACAAAGGTGCAAAAATATTGCAAAGTTTATGTTTTCACATTGTTGCAAAAACAATATGGTAATATTCAGAAAATTCAGAGATTGCGATTCATTACTAGCGATTATGTAAAAGGAGGACGTGCCGTCTTCACGCGCGGTGGGGGCCAGCACTCACCTGGCTTTCCCGGCCCGGGCAGGTCTCCTGCCGAGAGGTGTCGGGTGGGGGGTGGTGCCTGGCGGTCCCAGCCGTACCGTCACCTGCTGGCCAAGGTGCTCGGTGTTGTCATGGCTCAGGTGGGGTGGTGACCTTGTGGTGTCTCAAATAAGTGAAGATGCACAAAGAGCGTAGGACAGGGCAGGACGCAGAACAGGCATTCGGCAGATGCTGGCTGTTCCTGTTTTCCTTGTAGTAACACTGCGGAAACCTGGATGGTCTCTACCCACTCAACCCGTGGTGTAACAGAGAGCTCCAGGCCAGGAACAAGGACACGGGGTTCCGGGCCTGGCTTTGACGCCCGGTTTGCCGTTGAGCTGGGCCCGGCCCTGCTCGGCTGGCTGATGACACCCTGGCCATGTCGTCATTTTCCAACACAGAGTCACGTTTAAATACAGCCTCAAAGCAACACGTCCAGGGGCCAGCCTGCAGTGAAACCTGGCCGTGTTCTAAAACAATCTTTAGAGGGAAACTCCTGGAAGGTGTTCTCTAAGGAAAATTCTGATCAGTGAAGGTTCAGAAAATATGACCGTATTTGAAAAGCTGAAGAAAGACCCCGGAATAGATATTGCAGCCAGAACTTTCCCCTTGACGTCCGCCTTTGTTTGGGGGAGTGCCAGCCAAAAAGCGGGGCAAGACGAACAGCACAGCCGTGTGTTGTGTGCGGTTGTTAGATAGAGAAACTTATTCTGACCAATTTTATTCAAAGAATAAATCAACAGAAACCCCATACACAATCTACCCCAAGAGTTCTCATTCCCAATACAGACCTAATCAAAACAATCAGGTGTGTCAAGAAAACGTTCCCTGGCCACACACCCCCTGACTTGGCGACGTTCGCGGGGAGATGGTCACTGCACCCCTGGGAAGACGCTTTGAGCAGAGGGGCAGGTGTGGTGATGCAACACACGTGTTCCTGAACAAGTCAGGGTGAGGCCCGGGAGCCGGTGCAGCCACTGCCCAGTGCCCAGTGCCTGCCGCAAACCTCCCAGGGGCTTGTCTGGTGGGCGCTGGGGACTCAGGTGACAGGGGCTGGAGGCTACATGGCTACCGGGAAGGTTTGTCACATCCTCTCGCTTTGTTTAATTTTCTCATTAATCTCATTTGATTTAGCAGATTTAATTGCTTGTCTTTAGTATCAGTCCTTCATTGGTTTCTATGTGAATTTTCTACTTTTCACTTTTCTTTTAATTCAGCCTTCCTACTTTTAGTTGCTTTCCAGGAAGAAAAAGTCCTGTGCTGGTGGATAGGAAGGCGGGAACTGTGGGTTCCGTCGGCCCTGGGGAGCAGGTGCTGGCGGGTCCGGCCGGCGACTGCTGCCCCGAGGGGCCAAGAGGGGCTGGGCAGGGGGTGATGCCCTTCACTTCTGCCGCATCCCTTTCGCGAGATCCGAGTCTCTAAGTCTGGCTCAGACCCCCCTGCGGAAGGGAGGCTTTTCAAAGAATTCTGCAGAGAATGTTAAGTCACGCTGTGTAACCCTGGGCAACTTATTTAAAATCTCTGTGCTCCGGTTGCTTCATCAGTAAAATAGCAATAGTATTCAAATCCACCTTGCAGAGTTGGTACAAGAATAAAAGGAATTGATGTAAAGGCCTCAAAACTGGACAGAGTACGCAGTAGGTGCTCAGGAGGGCTCGGCAGTTACGCTGCTTACTAAGTCCCTCCTGGACCGCTGGGCCTGTGAAGCGGTTGATCTAGAGGCAGGAACGAGGGCGCTGCCCCTCTTGTCTTCATGAGGCTGCCCATTCCCTGGGCCCACAGTCACCCCTCACCCCCTTAGACTGCATTATCTTCTTACTCCTGCCGTGGAATGAAAACAGGGCTGGCCTTGCCCCCACCCCTGCCACACCTTTGGAATTTCCCATGGTGGGCCCAGGATCACACCTGAGGGTTCCTATGCTAATGAGAAGAGGGAGGGGCCTCACCTGCAGCTGCCCCCCCAGAGCCCAGCCAGGTGGCCGGGGGAGGGGCTGGGGCCAGGTCATCTCTGCCCACCTGCCGGCCTCCGGGGTGGGGTCTCAGCTTGGGCTCAACCCCCAGGGCGCTGATTCTGTCAATCCTGCCTTCTAAGGAGACCCACACACCCGGGCTGAAGCCGGGAGCTGCCACGACTGATGACGAGATCTCCGCACCGAGGTGACGCCGACGCCACGTGGAGAGGACGGAGCCCTCATGAGGGACCCTCCAGCCTTGACCCTGTGTCTCGTCTTTGGGCTGCTCCTTATGTGTATCTGTTCTGGTTTGCTAAAGCTGCCATCATGCAAAATACCAGAAGTAGATTGGCTTTTATAAAGGGGGTTTATTAGGCTACAAAGTTACAGTTCTAAGGCCATAAAAGTGTCCAAACTAAGGCATCAACAAGAGGACACCTTCGCTGAAGAAAAGCCGATGGCGTCCGGAACACCTCTGTCAGCTGGGAAGGCACATGGCTGGTGTCTGCTGGTCCTTTGCTCCCGGGTTCTGGTTTCAAAACAACTCTCTCCAAAATGTCTCTGAGCTTCTGTCTCTCTTAGCTTCTCTCTCCCAGCTCCTGTAAGTCCTTGCTTGTTATCCCAGGGTGTTTCTCTCTAAGCATCTGGGGGTTTTCTCTTAGCTTCTCCAGGGAAAACTCTGGCCTTCATCTCTTAGCTTAGCATCTCCAAACATCTTTAAGATTGCATTGCCAAGTGTCTCCAAGCATCTGGGTCTGTGTCAGCTCTTAGCTTTGTCCGGGGGCAAACTCTGGATTATACATCTTAGCTTCTCTCCAGAATGTCTCTCTCCACTTCTCTGAGCTCCTTCTCTCTGTGATCTCTCGTAAAGGACTCCAGGAAACTAATCAAGACCCACCCTGAATGAACAGGTCACATCTCCATGGAAATGACCTAATCAAAGGTCTCTCCCACATTTGGGTGGGTCACATCTCCATGGAAACACTCAAAGGTCCCACCCACAAGATTGGATTAAAAGATCACAGCTCTCCTGGGGTCCATAAGTTTCAAACAAGCACAGCATCCTTTTACTAAAATAAAGCTATAATTGTAAGTATAGTGCTTTCAGGGAGTTCCGTGAGTTCTTTCAGCGAATCATCAAACCTGAGGGTGTCGTGGGAACCCTGGAATTTGTAGCCAGTTGGTCAGAAGTGGGGTGGCCTGGGTCCCCAACCTTGTGATGGTGCCTGAGGGTAGCCCCGTGGAGGGCACCCTGAGCCTGGGGTTCTGCCTGGCTCTGGAAGTTAGAGACAGAATTGGGTTAAGTTACTGCAGTTTTGCAATCCGTGTCAGAAGATGGAGGTTTTTTCTGCAATGCTTTCCATCACTCAGCCTGCTTGCTCTTTCTCGCCTGGTCTGGGGGTGCCAGCCAGGCTCCGAGATCCTGGGGCTCTGGGACAGGGACAAGCAGTGCCCAGTGTCCTGCTGAGATCAGGGCAGGCACCTCAGCCCAAGCCACCGGAGCCATCCGAGAACCCGGAACAGACTCTTCCTGAGCAACCATCTCTCCAGGACCTGGGCCCGGAGCCACCCAGGAGGCTGTGTCCCCAACACCACAAGGAAGGGACCCAGGGCCAGAGACCATTTCAGACTGCCGGCCTCAGTCCCCCACCTGCCTCAGCCCCCTGCTGAGAGCAGTAATCAGGAACAAACACTGCAGGAGCATTCAAGCATCTGGCTAGCGGGGGCCACGGAGCCATTCTGCTGGATTAAGCCAACTCATAGACACTGACTGGGCACCCACTGTGGGAAACCACAGACTTCCTCATGGCCGAGGGATGAGTAGCCTTTAACCCGTGTTGGATCGTGGAGTAACTGCGAGCGGCCAAGTGACCTCCAGGGACACTCTGCAGATCAAACGGGCAGCCTGTTGTGAACTTTTCACAAATGTGTTGGTTTCAAACTGGCCTCCTGGTTACAGGCCTTCAAAAAGAGAGAAGAAACGTCACAGGGTGTCAGGACAGCAACTCCTTGTATCTAAGGAAATTAAATTTTAAAGCTCAGGTTTTGTTGTGAAGATAGAAAGCAGTGTGGTGGGAATTTCCACTCTATTCAGAGGCCATGTCGGGGGGAGATAACGCAAACAGATTTTAATAAACACGTGAAAATTGCTGTTTTTGGTCGGGTGTCTCTGACCTTCCACTAATATGACAGTGAGACCCGTGGTTTCCGGAGGCGTCACACTTCCAGCCAGTGTAGGAAGATTCAGCTTTGGGTGCAGCTTGGCTGTTTAGTGCACGCTCTTGGGGAGGGCTGGGGATATTTGGAAGTGGAGTATTATGATCGACTGGGCACGATTTACTTTTCTTGTATGACTGGCAAGCCAGCAAAGTCCCCTCGTGTTTATTCATAGGAAAGATGACATAAAGGGGCAGATAAAGGTCAGAGCAAAAAGTCTGTGCAAGGAACATGGGGCTCTCGGCATGTGAGCGGCTGTGTGGCTGGGAGCCTCCAGCCTCCTTCTCGTCCGGGAAAATGGCCTCAAGTTGGCAGAGGACATCCGGGAGCTGCTGAGAGCTCAGGGAAGGGCCCTGCTTTGTGCGCTGGAATGCCCCGTGGACTCTCCCCCAAGAGCCCTGTTGGCATCTACATCTCCTTCCAACCCTCCTCCCCTCTCTTAATAGTGCTCCCCATCCACCGTGCAGCCAAAGCCGAGAACAGACGGAGGTGGAGGAGCTGCAGGTGGGGAGAGGACAAGGGCGTGGGGGGCAGGTGCTTTCTCAGGGCTCAGGGCTCTTTTTTGTGCAAACATCAAATTAAGTGCAGCATTCATCCCAAGTCACTGGAAAGTGAAAATTCAGTTGACAGAGAAGAGAGGTTTTAAAATACTGGACTTGTTCTCCTGAAAATACAAAGTGACCGTGGCCTTAGGAAAAAAGTGGTGGCTAATGGGGAGGGTTTCTTTTTCAGGAGAAGTGAAACGGCTGGAATGTGCGTCTTCAGTATTTTAGATGCGGTTGGCGGGGACTGAGTGGCCCCATTGGACTCGCAGCTTGCACAGTGCAGGCTTTCAAGCGGGGAGCAGCCGGCGCGCTCATTCCCCTTGGTGCTGGCGTCCGAGCGCAGCCCGTGCCCTCTGTCCTGGTGTGGGTAGCTGCAGTGTCCCCGCGGCGCCCAGCCTTCCCGCCCCTGGAGCCCGGCTGAACTCTGAGTGGCAAACGTCCACGCAGGTGTTTAGAGGGCAATGGTTTTAGCAAGTGTTTTGAAAAGTGAACAGGAAGTCAGGCCTTTCCCACTCTAAGGTTTGAGTTTTCCTCCTCTTTCTCTCCTCTGGCCGTTGCCTTCGGGTTTAGAGACGTCCGTGAACTTGCTCTTCGCCAGCCGGCGCGGGGTGGGTTGCTCCTTGATTTTCGCAGTAACCCGGGAAAGACCTACAGACTTCAGGGTCGCGAAACACGCCGGCGGCCCCGGGTGAGGGAGACACGGCGTCAGCGGAGCCGAGTGGCAGCGCCGCGGGTCCGCCTTCCTCCACGCTGGGCACGGGGGGCGCCCGGGGCGCCGCGCTCTGGGCGGCTCCGGTTCGGGACGCGGACTCGGGGCCATGGGAGCACCCGGCAGGCGCAGGGCCCTGGTGGAGGGGCCGCCCGTGGGCAGACGCCGCAGCGGAGCCCCTGGGCCTTGGCTGGAGGTGGCATCGGGGGCCGGGGGTCTCCTGCCCGTTCTGCGCGCGGGGACAGTCGCAGAGCTGCCTGCCGCGCGACCGTCTGACCCGCGGGGCAGGTGCGGGGCTTCCCCAGGAACGTCCAGCGAGGGCCGCAGGGGCGCGCACCGGTAGCCCCAGCAGTTCATTAGAGGAAGGGGTCTGCAAGTCTCCGCGCTGATTGCACCTCCTGGTCTTAGCAGTGACCCCTGACGACAGAGAAGTCACGTCCTTCCCTCCGCAGGTGGAGGCGGAGGTGTGTGACCGAGCTCTCCCGGGCTGACCACACCTGGGCAGTGGCCCTTGGACATGGAGAGCTGGTGACCCTTGCAGCACTGATGCCGGGGGTTTTCAGTGCCTGGGAGACTGAGAATTTGCTTTTGTGTTTTGTTTCCCTTTTTTTCCCCCATAATGTCATAAATGAATACAAAACTTTATTTTGAAATTGTTTTACCCTCCTCTGGGTCACCTGTTAAATTCCGGGAGTCGGGGGCTGTGGCTTTTCTTATGAAAGTTAGTGCTGCCATCAGCAGTGTGACCCCAGGGCTGTGGTGGAAGACGAGGAGCCCCTCCGGAGGCCTCCGTGGACCACAGACCACTGCGGGCAGCTCGGCGACAGGTACTCAGTGCCACCATCACGGCCTCAGATCTGGCCTCTTGCCCCCATGCCTGCAAACAGCCCCGCGTCTGTGTCCACTGATCCCCGGACCCCTGGGCACTGCCCGCGACTGCCCACGATGCTCACACCCAAGTCCGAGGACTCCACCTTCCCGGCTCATGGGGTCTTCTAATCGAAGGAACCCTGAGGTCCTGGCCTGGACAAGGTGCACACAAGGCTGGGGTGGTCCCGGGACGGAGCTGTGCTGGGAGGGGCGTGGGTGGCTTGGTGCCAGCTGTGTCCAGCCTCCTGGGTGACGAGGGGCTGGGATGGGAGAGCTCCGTCACCCGCATGGAGAGCCGGGGGTTACATTCGGGGGACCCGGGGAGGTGGCTGTGGGCCTCAGTCCAGCTAGGCCAGTGAGCAGTGGCCGGATCACACCTGCAGGGAGTGACCTGGATATGGGACCGGGTTTGGGGTGGACAAGGGGCATTGGGATCTGGGAGAGTCCGAGGCGAGGAGGAACTGGGGTGTCCAGTGGCGAGTGAGGGTCGCCACCATCTGGAGGGGAAGCACCCTGTGCCTTTCCCGAAGTCCTTCCAGGCAGATCTCCCGGAACGCGCCACCTGCTCCGGCGCTGTAGAACCCGGCAGTCCCGGAGCAGCGGAGCCCGGTGGGGTCAGTGAGGGTGAGGCCTGCTCCGCGGGAGCTAACCGAGACGGCCCCGTCCAGACGCCGGTGGGGAGATCCTGAACCCCCTTTCTCTTCGCTTCGGAGCTACGGACACTTGTCCGGGCCTTTAGCAAGGCCGAGAGGCAGGCAGCAGCAGGCCTCGCATGAACTTCCGAGATGGGGGAAGGAGCCGCGGGACGGCCGCCAGGCTGAGTGGGCCGCGGAAAGTGGGCTTCCTCACCCAAGGGTGGGTGCTGGAGGCCGCGCCGGGTCTGAGGGACGCAGCCGGCGAGCACCGAGCTTTGGACTCAGGCCGTTCCAGGCTGGGGGCCCGAATGACCCTGCGCTGAGGAGGGCGTTGAGCCAGGCGAGCTGCCGAGTCGGGGCAGGGCCTGGCGCTCTCCGCAGGGTCAGGCCCTCGCCTGGCTGTGCCCAAATGCAAGAGGCTCCCGCCCGGGGCCAGGGCAGGACCAGCAGGGCGCTCTGCACATCCAGGTTCCAGCCAGCCCCACCCAGCGGAGGTGCCCTCGAGAGGGCACACCTGAGCCCTGCACCAGTCTTTCTGCAAAGCCGGGGGTCCCCAGGTTCTAGGGAACACCGGCGTTCTGGGCTCTACCTGGGTGTAGCAGGACATGGAGACCCTGGGGGTGGAAGGCAGACCACCCGGCTGGGGCTCCTGCTGTAGGAACGTGCGAGAAATTCAGGACATATGCATTTTGGGTCTCTGCTGGCAAATGCACCTTCCCAGGCAGCAAATGGGCTCATCTCTGTTCTGGTACTTTCAGATGATTAAAGGCCTCCACTTAGGCTCCTCCATGAGAAACGAGGCATCAGAGAATCCAGGTATTTCTACAGCCTTTTAACTTCTGAGTCAGTCAATGTTTTAAATATTCACAATCATCAGAAGAGATTCCAGATGGAAAACTGCATCTCATACAACATTTGGCTTTTCTAGCTCTCAACTTACCCTTCAGTGAAATCCTCGAGGTTAGGGAGTAAGGTGGAAAAACCACTCCCAAATCCGGTGCCAAAGATGGCTGAGTTTCCTCTTTGCTCAGCTTTGGGGACAACCCAGGATATGAATACGACGTTGTCCGAGAGAATTTGGAGGAGCACCCTCCCGGCTCAGGGCGTCACCTGTCCTGACAGCAGGAAACACAGCGTCCTCTGCAATCCTAGGGCTCAGAAGGCGAGTAGCCCTTGGAGGAGGGCAGTGGGCAGAGCAAAGGGAGCTGCAGGAGCTGAAGTGACAGGAATAAATGAGTTACCCCCAAAACGGGCTCCAGAGCCGTGCTACAGGAGAGGGGCTGCCCCAAGTCCATGCCACCTGTGCAAGCAGGGATGGACAGAGGGAGGGAGGAGGGGATGGAAGGAGGGATGGAGGGAAGGTAGGGATGGAAGGTGGGATGGAGGACAAGGATGCTGGATTCTTCCACATGAACTGGATTCAGTGTCCTGTGATATGTGTGCAAGCATGCACATTTATTTCTCACCGTGGCTTTATGGGATGAGAAGTGGCAGCCCCTTTGTGCAGGTGAGGAAGCTCAAGCTCAGAGGGAGCTGTGTGTACATATGCATTTATATATTTTTCATTTTATTTTTGTTTAGAAAGTGGAGTTGACAGCAGACAGCAATGCTTCCTTGTGGAATTTCAGGCACTTAGGACAGACGTATGGAGGGAACATCTCCTGTGACCTGGGTGGGTTTCCCTCCTGGAACCATCTCCTGCTCCTGTGACCTAGACGGACATCTGCCCGTCTGGAACCATCTCGTGTGACCTGGGCTGACCTGTCCTTCTGGAACCATCCCAGGCCTAGGAGGTGATGACATCGGGAGGTTCTGCCACGGCCCGGCTTCAGAAACAGGCCGGGCATTTGCTTGTCCTCTCTGCTACTCTGTGTCTCTCATTTGAGGGAAATGTTCTGAGTGTGAACCAAGCAAAGATACCGGATTCCTCGTCGGAAAAATACAGACAATGCCAGTGCTCACTGCAGCTGGGGCTGAGAGGCTGAAATGGGTAAACTTGTGCCAGCTCTTAAACTAGTGTCTGGCAAACGGAAAGCATGGATTAGGCATTGGCTACTATTATTTTCAATGTTCGTCTCTCAAATGTCTTTACTATTAAATGATGCCTTATCCCATAGATGGTGAAAAATAGTGCCCAGAAGAAAAGTAAGCCCTAAAGATCCATCTATTGTACATCTCGTTCCTCTGCCATTTTCTTTCCTTTTCTCTTACAATTGGCAGTTAATGCATGTCGTAGAGGTTGGTCTAAAGATGCACATCTGTAGTTTGGCTTTGAAGTTAATCATTCTTTAGGGTGTGGTAACAACATGTACCCTGTAAAAAACTCAAAAGGTACAAGAGGGTACACCATGAAGATTAGGTCTCCGCCTCTCCCCAAGACCCCAGTAACCAGGCTCTTTCCAGAGGTGACCCCTGCCTCAGTTGCTTTGCAGCCTCGGGAGGTGGCCTGTGCCCGGAATGTTTAAGTGATGACAGCCGCCTAGTGGCTGCCGTGCTCCTCCTGTTCGTGCTCATTGCCTGTCGCAGGACATTCCAGCTGTGTAGACAGCTGCCCCAAATTTTAATGACCACGTGGTATTCCACAGTATGTATTTACTCTAATTTATAGATCCAGCCTTTAATTATTGGATACTTTGATTTTGTTGTTACAAATAATGCTGCAATGATTATAGTTGTTCTTTATTTTTAATTTTTGTTGTGGATTTTCCGGATAGCCATTGCTGGGGATGTCGTGGACCCGCTGGGAGACGTTACAGTGTATCCACTGCGCAGCAGGGGCGCTGCCGGCGGCCTGACCACACCCTGGGCGGAAGGAGCCCGCGTCCAGCGGCCGTCGGGGCGGGGCTGGGGGGGCAGGCCGCACCCCTGGGCTGCATGGCCCCCACCCCGGGCAGCGCGCATGGCCGCTGCTGTCCCGCGGTCCGCCGCCGTGTCCTGGAGCCGTCCGGCGCGCGGGGACCCTGCAGTGGCCGAGCTGCGTTCCCACCCCGGGTAGCCGAGCGTGGCGCCGCGAGCAGGGGGCTCTGGAAACACGGCGCGGGCTGATATTCTTGGCGGCTCTTTTTGTCTCTTTTGTGCTCCTTTTGTACAGGAGCGTCTTGGTCAACACCAGACCCCGGCTTTGTGGGCTAAACTGGGGGTTGCCCTCCCCTCCCCGTCTGCGGCTGGGGGTCCCAGGATGCTGTCTTATCCTCTGGGGAGATCAATGGGACTTTGAAAACACCCCGTGATGCCAGGTTGTTGGCTGGCTGGCTCCGGCTGAGAAACTGAGGCTGGGGGTGGGACTCAGGGCGCCTTCTCGGGCGTGGCGCACCCACCGAGCGCTGCAGGCTGTGCGTGTTTTAGAATGGGTCAGCCCAGCTTGGAGCCAGCCCGTCAGCACCGCTCTCCCGACAGCACGTGCTCATTCGCGTCTGTCATGTGTTGTTTACGGTGTGTACACCGTTGTGTCAGACAAGGTTGCACACTTAATAGACCACAGTATAGCGTAAAGATAATTTTTATATGCGCTGGGAAACCAAAGAACCCACGTGACCCTCTAATTGCCATAGCTGCTCTATTGTGGAGCCTGGAGCCGAGCGCGAGCGGGTCCGCGGTGGGCCTGTAGCTGCTCTTGAGGTTAGCGTGACGCCGCTCCTTGTTCAGGAGCCTGTTGGAACCAAAGATGGGGGCCTGGAGGTGAACCCGGAGGGGCGAGCGTTTACAGAGCAGGTGACGCGGGATATGGAAGCAGGCACCGACGGGAGCCGGGAGGGGTCTCCACCAGCAGCTTCTCGGGGAGGGCGCCACTGTCCCTCTGACCATGCACACTGGGTGGGGGACTCTGCGCCTGGCTCCTGACGCCCCCAGTTGGGGTGAAGGCCACAGCCGTGTGTGACTGCGCCCGTCAGGGACTCAGACGACACGTCCCACCCGGTGGCCTCCCCCGCGTTCCATCCACGCCGTGGACCTTGGGGAGGAAGCGGGGTTCGCTGTGGCGCCGGGTGGTGCCGCGCATATTCCAAGGAGCCCCTCTCCAGGTTCCCAGTTAGCGCTTAGACATGATTTTGCTAGAAACTGGCCCCGTTCTCCCTCTCACCCAGGCCTTCCCCTGGAGACGCAGCCTGCCTGGGGCCCCTTCCTGGGAGGGTGGCCGTGGTAGCTGACCAAGGAGCTGGGCACTGCCTGTGAACCCCACAAATCCTGAGCCCTGCAAGATAGGTGAGCAAGGGGTCCAGGAGGTCGCCAGAGACGGGCTCTCCAGAGGAGAACTGGGGAAAGGTAAAGAGAAGGGCAGCCACAGGCTCGACAGGACGGTTGGCTCCGGACCCCTGGGCAATCCTGGTTTTGGGTATGGCGAGGCCTTTAGATCGCGGCCTCTCCTTGCTGAGCTGAGGAGCCTGTTTGCCCAGCCTTGCCTGAATTGAAAATGGTTTGGGAACAGGGTTGGGGGTCGGGGATGGAGGAGAAAATGCCCTGGCCACCTGCTGGGACTGAAGCCAGACGCCCAGGGCGCCTACAGTTTGGGCGGAGAACACACCTTTGTGCCACTTCTGGGTATGGCACGGGGCCCGTCAGTTCACCATCTTTCTGGGAGGCACGGGGGGCCGGGGCCCGGGGAGGTGGGGGGGTTGTCGGGAGGTGTCGGAACCCACGGGCTGGGTGCGAGGTGCTGCCACCCGTGGGCTGGGACCCTGGCCCCGGGGAGCCAGGCCGTGCACCGCAGGAGTAGACTGTCTTCCCACTGCCTGTCAGGCCACGGTGCTGGGGACACGCGCCCTGTCCCCGCGACCTCTGCGGGTGCACCCACCTCCTCCCACGCTGCCCCACAGTGGCCACCCTGCCCCCCAGGTGGGGGCAAGACCGCCCTGGACTCAGCACCTTTCCTGTGCGCGGCCTCAGTCCCATCCCACAGGCCAGGGATGGGGAGCGGGGCCCCGGGCTTGACCGCGGCCTGTCCCCGTATGCCCCCGTGTCCCGGGCCCGCGACGCTCACAGAAGCCCCCAGGGCCTCCTCCGGCGTCGGGGATGCGGTCGCGGGCTGCCGGGAGGGCGCCATAGGGATTCGCACCCCCGGGGTGTGTGGCCAAGCAGCCAGCGTGCCCTGGTCCCGGGCAGCCCCGCTGAGCTTCTGGGCCTCAGGAAGGCGGACAGGGCGGCCGCACGCCCTCGGGTGCCCTGAGCCCTGCCGTCACCGTGGCGCCCTGGGTCCTGGGAACCAGAAAGCGCCCAGCGGACGGTGTACTCGGGACCCCCGCCCAGCCTGGGACCAAGGTGCTTCAGCGTCCCTTCTGTCTCGGGCTCCCGACCACACCCAGTTTCAGAAAAGGCACGGCGGTGACCCGCGACCCTGGCCCGAGCGCCCCCGCGCACTGTTCACTGGCTCCTGGGGCGTCGCCACCCACTTAGCGCCGGGCCAGGGTCCCGCGGGGTGCACTGCGGTAGAGCCGAAGGTGATCCGCTCACCTACGGCCCGAACCCGGATTCACGGACCCTGCACCCCCAGCGCGCGCAGGCCGGGTGGAGATGGAGGGGGAGTCTCTGCGTGACATCCCGACAGCGCTCTCCCTGGATGGACTGTCCCCCAGAAGGCGACGGCAGTGGGGACCCCAGGCTTTGCTGCGCCGCGGGGACCCCCCCAAACGCGGGGCAAGGGGGCGGCGATGGGGCCCGAGCCTTTCAACTTGGAAGTGCGGCAAATCTCTGCACTTATTTAGGTCACATTTAATTTATCTCGGTAATTTTTTTGGTGGTTTTCAGTATAGAGGGGTTGCATGGCTTTTGTTAGGTTTATTCTTAAGTATTTTGTGTTTTTAAAGTATTGTTGGAAATGGAATTTTATTTTACTTGATTTTCCTGTAAAATAATTCTTAACCATATCGGTTTTAGTAGTTTTGTAGATTTTTGGGCACTTTCTACACTCAGTCACATGCTATCTGAAAATGCAGTGAGTTTCATTTCTTTTCTGGTATTTATGTCTTTGTTGTGTGGCGAAGGTTAGGACCCCAGTGCAAGGCCAAGTGGAAGTGGAAGTGGAAGTGGGCATCCTTGCCCTTTTCTCAATCTTGGGGTAAAATGTTTAAAAGTGTCCCAACAGGAGATCGGGTGAAGATGGCGGCATAGAGAGGAGTGGAAGCTGAGCAGTCCCCCTGGAACAACTAAAAAAAGCCAGAAACAACTAGCAAATAATCCAGAATAACTGTGGGGGGACAAATGAGACCATCCATTCATCACGCACCAACCTGAATTGGGAGGAATGCCTGAGACCACAGCATAAAATCTGTAAGTAAAACCTGCGGATCCAAGCCAGGATACCCCTCCCCCATAGCC
>PVKY010000924.1:0-37692 GCA_004027775.1 Bradypus variegatus | reverse complement strand
AGGTTAATTTTAAGCCCCACAGTAAACACAAAGAAATTATCAGGGAATATAACAATGGAGATGAAAAGTAGAGTATGGGTTAAGAGAAATGGGGGAAGGGGCAATGGGGAGTTAAGAAATGAGTGTAGGGTTGCTGTTTGAGGTGAAGGGAAATTTCTAGTAATGGATGGTGGGAAAGAGCATTACAACATTCTAAAGGTAATTAATCCCACCAATGGAAGGCTAGGGAGGGGGTGGAATGGGAAGATTTAGGCTGTATATATGTTTCCACAATTGAAAAAAAAAAGACAGTCTAAATAGATGACAATTGAATGCCAAGAATGAACCTGGATGGGATCTGAGGATGGAGGAGAGGAGGCTCAAAGGGACACAGTTGAGACATAAGGAAAAGTAAATATAGAATGTAAGCTTTGTATCATTGTTGCATCTCTTGTACTTCTTAGCTGCGCTTAATGGGATTGCTTAAAAGAATGTTCTTATTCATGGGAAGTGTATATGTGAATTATAGTGTTTGTTCAAGGATGTGTGCAGCTAGCTCTCATATGTTCAGAAGACAGAGCAATAGATGATGGATGATAGGGAGGGAGGGAAAGAAATAGCGATGTGACAGCGTGTTAAAGTTGGCGGACTGGTCTATCGGGGGAGGGGGGTCAGGGTATGATGGAGTTCTGTATATGGGGTTAGTATTGTTTTTGCAACTGTTCCTATAACTTTGAATTTATTTCAAAATTAAAAAAAAAGAAGAAAGAAAATGTATCCACAAGGCTAACACCCCAAACACAATTCCAAGGAAATTTACGTCAGATAGTAGATGACATGCATCTTAAATGACTTATAGCAAACTTCCAGCCACCCAGAATTCTGCTCTCTGACAGCCTCACTTACCAGAACATGGACCGAGTGGAAGGCGGCAAAACAAAGGACTCTGAGCAGGCAAAACAGGTTCATTCATTCACACACAGGGGCAACACACCTTCTCTGCAAGCCTCCCATGTGCTCAGGCACTGGGGTCCCCAACGAAGAGCCAACCCAGCCTGCCTGCCCTTCTGGGGCTCCCGACACAATGGGGAAGGCAGAGCCTGGCCCAATCTCTCCACATCCACTCCCAGCCGTGGCCAGCGCTCAGCGCCAGGAAAACGTGCAGCCAGGGGCCTCTCTACCCTAGTCCACGAGTCCACCCTGGTTTCTGGATGGAATCAGCCTGAAATGGCCCCACAAACAGCAATGGCTGCACGAAGCACCAACATTTGCAGTCAGCAGCACCACGGAAGGACATGCTGGGGGACACCTAACACGGGGAGAAGGGTGAGGCCTGGAGGCAGCCAAGCACCCCCCAAGCACTGAGTGAGGGGAAGCTGGGCTGTCACTCTTCTCCATGGAGAAAAGGGAGAGCCTTGGGCCCAGAGCAAGGTGACGGCAGGAGGAGCCAGTGACCAGGACAAAGGAGCAAGCCAGGGGCACAGTTGGGGGTAAACAAACACAAACACAAACCCCACAGCTGCCAAACACATTGATCAAGTCCAACTTCCATGCAGGACACATAAACAGACCCCACTGGCCAAAGACAATCAAATAACTTAGAAAGTTAGCAAGGAGAGATGGCAAGGAATCACTCCCATACCCAGGGGAAGGGATCTATAAAAACACCAACAGCAACCAAAACCCTCTACACAAATCATTAGATGTGTTTCCTTTAAAATCAGCAAAAATTCAAGGGTGCCAACCGTCACCGCTTCCATGCAGCCCTGCACCCAAATCCTGGCAAGCCCACTAGACCCGAGAACCGATGGGGGAGTGGAAGCATGAGGATTTAGAGGAAACAAAACTGCCATTAACTGCATATAATAGGATCCTCTACAAATAACAACCCCTTAAATTCACATATACATTCTTAAAATTAAAGAGTTTTCTGAGTTTGCTAGATCTAAGATCAATATCCAAAATCCAACTGCAATCAACACATCACCAAAAAATATTTTGAAAATGCAATTTTAAAAACACACTGTTTATGGCAAGCAGCAATACTACCCCAAAATGAATTTAACAAATGTTCCAGGATGAATCTAACAAAATGTGTTCAACTCCCATGGGGAGAAAAAACATATAAAATTTACTGAAAGATTCTAAAGATCTAAATAAAGAGATTGATAAACCATATTCATGGATAGAGAAACACTGTACTTTAACTATCAACTCTCCCCCAGATTAATCCACAGATTCAATATAATTCCAGTCAAGACACCTAAAGGTGACTTTCATGGGCCTCAAGTAGTTGACATCAAAATCTATAAGCCAGATTAAAACACCAAAAAACAGCAGATAAAATCATCAAGAACAAAACAGGGTGCTAGCCCTGGTAGATATCAAGGGTTACTACAAAGGCTTATTATTTAAGGACAAGACAGTACTGATGAAAGGACAAACAAACCAAGAAGGAAAAACGAGAGCCCAAAATCAGACTTGTACATAAAATAAAAATTGAAATATTACAGAGAAGACATGCAGATACAGGAGGACAGGAAGGCCATTCAAATAAAGACTGCAAGGAAAACAGTTTATTCTAACAGGAAAAAAAACAAAAGCAAAACGCTAACTCACACCACACACAAGTCCAATTCCAGTAGGATTAAAGATCTAAAAATGGAAGAAATGGGTCAAGATGGCAGAGCAAAAGGCTCCAGGCTCCACCCCTACAGAAGCCTTGAACAGCCAGCAACAACTGGCAGAGACGTTTCCCAAAGCTCCAGAGAAACACTGAAGGCTTGCAGAAACAGGGCATGCACCGGGTCAAGGAAAAGGCCACTAAGTAGCCGTAGCATCTTGTGACGCCCTGGCTTGTCCCCTCTCCCGCTCCCTCACTGGCTCTGCACAGAGCTGGCCTGCGGGCCCGATTCTGGAGGAAGCCGAGTGGCCCGTGTGCACATCCAGTCCAACCTGTCTGGCAGTGGCCCGAGGGACTCGCCACCCCGGGACCTGCCCTACGTGTGGAGGCGGCTCACCACGCTCTCCTATGGGACCCTGTGGGAGAGCAACCACACCGCCCTGCCTGGAGCAAGGGACTGCTGGCTGTAGGACACAGCACAGTACGCGGGACCTCAGGAAGCTGTTTCCTAGGGAAGAGAGGACTTCATAACCGTGTAAATGGGGCATGCACAGAAAGGATCTGGGGGCCCCTGCGCTGTGGCCTCAAGCTGTTCTATAAACCCACAGTACGGAGAAGCCCTGGGGGAGAGCACTGGCACGGGACAGTTTGAAATGCTAGGAAAATTTTACCCATCCCCCTCCTCCTTTTTGTTGCTCTTTTTGTTGTTGTTGTCAGTTCCTGGCATGCAAGGAAAGCTGTCACAGCACTAGCTGGATATAAGCTTAAGGAACCGATGCCTCAGAGTCTAAATTCCAGCAATAACACACTAAAACATCAAAAGGCCCAGGTTTCATCAGATTACAAAACATACCAAGACTCAGGAAGTGATGGCTCAGGCAGGGGAGAAGGTTAAAGTGTTCGAGACCATCAAAGAGGGGAACCAGGCCAGGGACAAAGACTTTAAAAAATGGTCCTAAATATGCTCAAAAGACTAAAGGAAATCAGGAAAATGATAGATGGACACAAAGAGAGTACAGAGAGAGAGATGGAAACTATGAAAAGGGATCACAGTGACAGCAATTAAAAATTCCGCAGAGGGCTTCAACAGCAGGTGGGAGCTGGCAGAAGAAAGAATCCGTGAACCGGAGGACAAGATGTCTGAGATCACCCGTTCGGAGGGGAGGAGGGAAGACCCACATGAGGGTGCACTGCCCGGGGCACCGAGGTCAACATGACATCGGGGTTTGGAGAAAAGAGAGAGTTTTATTGTGAGGTCAACCGGCAAGGAGACAGGACACCAGGCTCAAATCCGTCTCCCCACTCTGAGGACTGAGGGAGGTTCTATGGGAACAGGGTAGGGACAGCAGTGGGGAGCTGTGACTTGGCCCAGTCCAACTGGTCAGTTATGGCACTGTCCCCAGGTGGTGGAGTGGACTTCAGGCCAGATCATCCTCACTGAAGGGCCTTTCACAGTGACCTGCTTCCGACATCTCCTTGTGCCCATCATCCTGGTTCTGAGGGAGCTAATTTCTGTTCCTGGAGTCTAAGTTGTCTAAAGGACAAGAGCCTGTATTTCACGCACACCGCCTTATACAGCCTGTAGCCAAGCTTGGCTGCCTGCAAAACAAGCTCTGGAGAAAGTGTTACAAAAAGAGGAAGTCACAGCAAACCAGTTTTGGCCTGCCCCTGGTTTCAGTAGTGCACAGAAAAGGGGTCAGAGCCTGCGGGACCTGTGGGCCACCACCAAATGTCCCCATAACACATTGTGGGGGGCCCAGAGGAGAAGAAAGAGAAAAGGGCAGAGAAAACATTCAGAGAAATAATGGCTGAAAACTTCCTAAACCTAATGGAAGTCATAAATATACACATCCAAGATGCTCAACAAACTCCAAACAGGGTAAACCCAAATAGATCCACGCCATGTCATATTACAATCAAACTGTCAAATGCCAAAGACAGAATTCTTAAGGCCACAAGAGAGAAACAACATGTCACGTACAGGGAGCCTCAAATAAATCTGTGTCAATTTCCCAGCAGATACCATGAAAGCAAGAGGGCAGTGGGATGATATATTTCAACCAATGAAAGCAAAAAAATGCCAACCAAGAATTCTGTATTTGGCAAAACTGTTTTTCAAAAATGAGAGAATAAGACATTCCCATATAAACAAAAGCTGAGGGACTTTGTCACCACTAGCCCAGCCCCACAAGAGGTGCTAAGGAAAGTTCTGCAGGTTGAAAGGACAACAGACAACAGATAGAAGCCCCATGAAGAAATAAGGATCTCTGGGAAAGATAATGACATGGGTAAATACGAACACCAACACTACTGTATTTTTGAATTGTAAATCCAGCTTTACTTCCTACAGGATCTAAAAGGCAATTGTAGAAAATGAAATAATGAATCAGTGGTTTTGGAGTCATAATCTAAATATGTAATTTGTGACAAGAACCACATAAAAGTGGGGGGTATAGGAACATAATTTATGTTTGCTATTGACGTTATTAAGTTGGTATTAAAGAAAACAAGACTGTTACAGATTTAGGATGTTAAAATTGAGCCTTATTGTAACCACAAATATCAGAGAATAACAGGCAGAAAGTAGGATACATGTTACCAGGGGTGGGGTCAGGGAAAAGGGGAATTAACGCACAATGAGTACAGAATTCCTGTCTGGGGTTTAGGATAAGTTCTACTAATGGGAGGCGGTGAGTGTACCCACCAAACAGCATGCTTGGAGAGGCTGGGAAGGGAATATTTATGTTGTATATATGTTTCTACAACTTAAAAAATAAAAAAAATTAAAGAGGCAACGACAACTAAACATAATAAATGATATTGGATAAGACCCAAGAATGAAGGAAAAAAATGCTCAAAAGGGCATTACTGGGACAGAAGAAAAAAATGTAATACTGAATGTGAGTTTTTTATCAGTGTTAAATTTCTATCAGGTGATTACATAAGTCAATATACTTGGTCATAGGAAATGTACCTGGAAGCATTATGTTTTCAAGGATTATGATGCATGTAACCTACTCTCAGATAGCCAGAAGATAGAAAGATGGATGAATGGATGGATGGATGGAAGGATGTAATACGGCAAATGTGACAAAATGTCAAAATTCATGGATCTGGGTATCTGGGGTGGTGGGTATTGGAGTTCTCTATGGGGTTTGTATTATTTTTGCAACTGTTCTGTATATTTGAAATTATTTCAAAATAAAAGGTAAAAAAGCATAGCATAATGTTTTAGGTTACTTGCAGTTCTTTGTCTTTAGAACATATCCAATAAGGATGCAAAATCAAAGTATTGTTTTTAAAACTCCACTTAAGTCATCCTTTTCTCTGAGCTTATGTTACCAACTAGATACAGAGTTTAGTTTTATTTGCTTTGGTTTGTTTTCAGTTTTAATTTATTTGTTTAATTTCTTAATTTGAATATGTAAATATTTACATGGTTCAAAAGTTAAAGTTTTTTAATAAAAGGTTACTCTCAAAAGCATTTCATCTCTATTCTCTATCTCCTTACCTTCCCCTTTTTATTAGTTTCTGGTTCATCCTTTCAGTGTTGCATTTTGTAAAAATAAGCACACACAGACACATCTACCCCCTACCTCTGTTTTCTCAGTCAAAGGCAGGATTAGATACATTGATTTATACAGAGATTTTTTTCCTTAATAATATCACCTGGAGATCATCTTCTGATGGAACTATTTCTTAACTGAAATTCAAATTTGGTATCTTGTACCCTCAGAGAAGAAACTACTTTAAGAGTGACTGCTTTCTGCATAATTTAAGAATCAAAATTTAAAAAATAATTTGGGAAAATGGCTCAAAACACCCTACACTTTCCCCTGCCATCAGGAAAAGCATGAATATGCAAAATTTTGCTTATTCCTGGCACACTGGTCTGAAGCCCCAGGAAGTCCGGCAGGCTGGTGCTCTCCCAGGTGAGCGGCTGCCCGCTCTTTCCCGCCTTCTAGTGGGGCGCTTCCAACCCACAATTTAAAAAATAAAAAAGAAACTGAAGAGGCAATGACAATTAAATGTAATACGTGATACTGGATAAGATCCAAGAATGAAGGAGAAAATGCTCAAAGGGGCACTATTGGGATGTAGGAACAATTTGGTGGGCTTGAGAATGCGCCGCCTCGCTGGAACTGACGCACCGGGCAGGGTTCCTGCCAGTTCAAGGGGCTCTGCTGTGGGTGCAGGTTAGCGCCTTTCCTAAGCTCTTTGGGGGGGGGGACACCATTTATATATAATAAAACGTGTCCATTTTAAACATACGGATTGAGATTTCACAGATGTACGCTCCGGGGTAATCATCACCATCCAGATACAGAACACTTCGTTCACCCATAAGCCAGGGACCCAGGGAAAAGGTTCCTTCTGCTTTCTACCACTAGAGCTCACCTTGGCCTTTCTAAAATCTCATATAACTGGAATCATTCTTTATCCCTCTGTCGGCTTTCTTCGCTTGCTATGTAGTTTTGGATTTCTCTGCTGTGGCATACATCAGTAGCTTGCTCCCATTTCTTGGGTAACAGTCCATGTCTGGACATACATAACTTTTCCATTTACCTGGACATTTTGGTTTCCAACTTTCAGCCATCAGGAATAAAGCTTTTATGTTAACAGACCAGTCTTTGTGTGGCTGTGTTTTATTTTATCTTGGTGAATACCCAGGAGGAGAACTGCCGAGTCAGGGAAAGGAAGGGCCATGCTGCTTCTCCGAGTGGCTGTGACGACTCACCCTCCACGTCCCCAGCGATGCCTGGGCAGCTCAGGCTTCCAAACTCCACGCATTCCGCAGGGCGGGCAGTGCCACCCGACTGTTTACTGTGGCATAATTTACATATGGGACAGGTCACCCTTTTTAACATGCAGTCTGTGAGTTTTCATAAACTCACACCGTCTCATAGCTGCTGCCACCATCAAGACACAGAACTACTCCCGAGCAGTTCCATGGCCTCGACAATTCCCCGTGTGCCTTGGCAGTGGGCCCCTTCTCCCCACAGCCCCTGGCAACCACTGACCTGCTTTCTATCGCTGTAACTTTGCCTTTTCTAAAATTGTATGCAGATGAAATTATGCCATAAGTAGTTTTTTGCATTTGGCTTCTTTCACTTAGCAGATTACTTCTGAGATTTCTCCAAGTTGCTACACGTGTCAACAGTTCATTCCTTTTTATTCTGAGCATAGCATTCCACTGAGTGGATACGCCACATTTTGTCTGGACAATTTGGGTTGTTTCCAGCTTCTGGCAATTATGAATAACGCTGCTATGAAGATTCCCTGTAAGTCTCTGTATGGACGTAATTTTTCAATTCTCTCTGATAGATACAGAGTGGGACTGTTTTATATGCTACGTGAATATTTAACTTTTTAAGAAACCACCAGGCTCTTGTCCAAAGTGACTGCACTATTTTGCAATCGCAGCAACAACATAAAATGCTTGTTCCGCAGCCTTGCCAAGAGTTGGTACAGCCCTTTCAGTGCGTGTGAAATGGTACCACAGTGTGGCATTTCCCTAATGACTACCGATGCTGATGCTCTCTCCACAAACTTGTCATTTGTATATCTTCTTCTGTGATGTGTGTACTGAAATCTTCGGCCTATGTTTTTATAATTGGGTATTTTGTTTTGTTATTGGTTTGGCAACAGTTTTAAAAATATATCCTTGATTCAAGTTGTGGTAGTTTGGAGCTGTCATGTACCCCAGAAAAGGCCATGTTCTTTTAATCCATTCTGTGGGCGCAGACCCACTGTGAGTGGGACCTTCTGGTTAGGTTGTTTCAACTGGGATGTGACCCACTCAATTCAAGGAAGGTTGTAATGCTTTCACTGGAGCCCTCTATGAGAGGATAACAGGCAGAAACGCAGCAGAGAGAGAGATACCCAGAGAAGCAAGTAGGACCCACAGGAGCCAAGAGAGCCACTGAAACCGGAACCAGGAGTAAGGACCAGCAGACATCACCACGTGCCTTCCCAGGGGACAGAGAAGCCCTGGGTGCCTGCAGCCTTTCTTCAAGGTGTCCTCTCATTGATGCCTTAATTTGGACATTTTTTATGGCCTTAAAACTGTAAATTTGCAACCTAATGAACCCCCTTTATAAAAGTCAATCCATTTCTAGTACTTTGCATAACAGTAGCTTTAGAAAACAGAAACACAAGTCCTTTATCAGATAAAATTATTCTGTAATCATTTTTTCTTAGTCTGCATTTGCCTTTTCATTTACTTAAGTGCATTTCACTGTTGGTGGGGAGGTAGAATGGTGTAGCCTACCTGGAGGACAGTGTGGCGGTTCCACAAGGAGCTAAATTTGGGGGTGCCGTAAGGTCCTGTGACCTCATTATGAGGTATATACTTGGAAGATCTGAGAGCAGGGACATGAATGGACATTTGCACACTGGTGTTTATGGAGACAGTGTTCATGATTTGCAATCAGTGGAGGTGGCCTAAGGGTACATCAACGGAGGAACAGAATGGTGAACTATGGTGTGTGCACATAATGGAATACTGAGCAACTACCAGAAGGAGTGAAGCTGTGAGACACGCAGTGGGGTGAATGGATCCTGCAGACAGCGTTCTGAGTGAAGTACATCAGAAACGAACAGACAAACATTATAATGCCTCACCAATATGGGCTAAGTACAATGTGTAAACTCTGAGAATTGAATCTTAGAGCACAGCTTATCAGGGGAACGCTTATTGCAATCGTCCCTAGACTGTAAGCTCTTGCAGCAGTTACCTCTGTTCCTGAAGTGTAATGCCTGTCTCCAGATTCCAAGATGCTGATCCCTTTGTATATAACCTTGTCGGTCTCTTTGGTAAACTAGCTCTAAAACTCAGAGCTAGAGCTCAGCAGCTATGAATGTCAGTATTAGCGCACACAGCAACTGTTAAAAAAGCTGAAAAAAGAGTCCAGACTTCAATTAGAGATATGAATGAAGCAGATCTGGTTAGAACTAAGGCAAATCAGGCCAAAGGGTAAAGGACGATACTGACCGTGTTTTAAAACTTCAAATTCCATGTGAAACCAAGGGAAGAGATGTTTATTTGGTGCAGGATATATACCTTCTACAGCACACTAAATAATTTAACTTGTACAGTCAGTTTATTCAAACACCATAATTACATGGAACTGTGAACAGGAAGTGAGATCCAGTAGGTTTGTACAGGTTAAGTGTGAAATAGCAATACATCCCAAAGAAATCTGGGCAGAGAACAAAAATATATACGCAGAGCCCCCCTGAGGAGATGGGGGAAAATGCAGAAGTGCTGGACATCCCCACCTGAGTTATTACTGATATTCTCCCAAACAGTGAGGACTGATGGTTTGATATGCTGAGCCCTCTATCTTGAAGCTCATTACTGCAAAGGCGAGGCTAAACCTGCTTATAATTGTGCCTAAGAGTCTTCCCCTGAGTGCCTCCTTGTTGCTCAGATGTGGCCTCTCTCTCTCTTTAGCTAAGCCAACTCAGCAGGTGAACTCACTGCCCTTCCCCCTACATGGGACCTGACTCCCAGGGGTGTAAATCTCCCTGGCAACGCAGGATACGACTCCCGTGGATGACTCCGGACCCAGCATCGTGGGATTGAGAACTTCTTGGCCAAAAGGGGGATGCGAAATGAAACGAAATAAAGTTGAGAGGTCACTCTGGTGGACATTCTTATGCACTGTACAGGTAACACTTTTTAGTGTACTGGACTAGCTAGAAACAAATACTTGAAACTGTTGAACTGCAACCCGGTAGTCTTGATTCTAGAAGACAACTGTATAACTATGTAGCTTACATGGGGTGACGGTGTGAGGTGTGATCATGAAAACCTTGTGGATCACACTCCCTTTATCCAGAGTACAGATGGATGAGTAGAAAAATGGGGACAAAAACTATATGAAAAATAGTGTGGGATGGGGGGGGTGATTTGGGTGTTTTTACTTTTATTTTTTATTATTTTTATTCTTTCTGGTGTAAGGAATATGTTCAAAAATTTACTGGGGTGATGAATGCACAACTATATGAGGGTACCATGAACAGCGGACACCATGGATGATTGTATGGTATGTGAATATATCGCAATAAAACAATTTAAAAACAACAAAAAAACAAAAAAAGTATATTTCAAAGAGCCAAATTTTCAATTCCAATGAAGTCAAGTTTACCAATTTCTTTCTCTCATGGTTAACGAACGTTATTTGTGTTTCAGCAAAGATATCGTTGCCTAACCAAGGTCACAAGGATTCTCTCCTGTGTTTTCTTCTAGATGTTTCATGGTTCAATTTGAGTTAATCTGGAGATAATTATAATGTAGGAGGTTGAGAATCATTTTTTTTCACAGAATATTCATTTATTAGAGCTCCATTTATTGCAAAAACCTTCCTTTTTCTGTTGATCATCCTGCTACCTTGATCGGAAATCAGTTGACCGTGTATGTGTGGACTTCATTTCTGGACTCCCTTCTGTTCCACTGATTTTTTTATGTCCATCCTTATGCCAATAAAACACTGTCTTGTTATTACAAACTCCTACATGGTAAGTGCTGAATCCTGTGTGAATTTTCTAACTTTGCTTTTCTTTTTCAAAATATTTTGGGACTATTCTAGTCCTTTGTATTTCCATGTAAGTGTTAGAATCTGCTTGTGAATTGCTACAAAAAAGAGTTCTGGTATTTTGCTTGGGATTGTATTGATTCCATAGACCCATACGCAGATAACTGACATCTTCGTCCGGAGTCTCCCGATCCATGACTTGTCCATTTATTAGGTCTTTTAAAATTAATCTCAGCGTGGTGATGAACGCATAACTAGATGATCATACTGTGAACGGCTGACTGTATACCATGGATGATTGTATGTTATGTGAATGTGTTTGAATAAAACTGAATTTAAAAAAAAAATAATCTCAGCATATTTTCTAGTTTTCAGTGTATATGTCTTTAATGTATTTTGCAAAATTTATTTTTCAGTATTCACATTTTGTTAGGCTATGTAAACATTACTCTTAAAAATTTCAATTATCCAATTATTTGTTGCTAGTGTTTGGAAATAAAACTGCTTTTTAAACATTGATCTTGTATCTTATCACCTGACTTAATAGTTTTCATTGCTCTTTTGTAAATTTCTTAGGATTTTCTATGAAGACAATCACTGTCGTCATTAAAAAAGTGATACTTCCTTTCCAATACAGATACCTTTTATTTCTTGTTCTAGCCATGTTGCTGTGGCTAAAACTTCTCCAGTACAATGTTGAATAAAAGTGCTGAGAAGGTACATTTGTCGCCCTGTTCCTGATCCCGGGAGGATGCATGCATTCAGGGTTTTTTCCCATTCAGTATGATACTAGCTGCAGGTTTCTCACAGATACCCTTTATTAGGGTGCAAAATTCCCTCTATCCCTAGGGTACTGAGAATTTTTATCATGAATGGATGCTGAGTTTTATCAGTGCCTTTTCTTCATGTGCACTGAGGTGATCCTGGTTTTTCTTTTTTAGTTTGTTACTATGATGGATTGCACTGACTGATTTTTGAATGTTAAGCCAACCTTGCATTTTTGGGATAAACCTCACTTATTCATGATGTAGTATCCTTCTATATGTTGTTGTGTTTAGTTTGCTAATTCTTTGTGTGGGATACTGGTTGTTTTTCTTTTCTTGCAGTATCTTTGCCTGGCTTTGCTGTCAGAATAATGCTGACTGCAGCAGTTGACATGCCTAATTACATCCTTGACAAAACTTGGTATTGTCAGACTTTTCAATTTTCAGTCTTTTAAAGCTAGTGGGTGTAAAATGCTACCACAGTGTTGTTTTAATTTTCATTTCCTTTAATATTGAGGAAGTAGACATCATTTCACAGGTTTATTACTTTTTGTGGGTATTCTGTGAAATGTCTGTTTTTGTCTTTTTGTCCAGTTTTTTCTGGGAGTTGTCTTTTTCTTATCAATTTGTAGGAATTCTATATGTATTCTGGTTAGGAGTCCATCAACTTTCACTTTCTTTATGGTATCTTCTGATGAACAGAAGTTCTTGATCCTTACGTAGTTGAATTTATCTGTCTTTCCCTTACAGTAAATACCTTTTTGAGTCACAGTTAAGTTCTTTTTAACCCAAGATCATAGAGATAGTCTACTATATTTTCTTCTAAAATTTTAGTTGTTTCTTCCACCAGTTTGTTTTGGGGTTTTGTGCTTTTTTTTGTTTGGTTTTTTTGTTTGTTTGTTTTTTTGACTTTTCAATTCGAAATACTTTCAAACTAACAAGACAGTCACAAAAACAATAGAAACCCCATACGGAGCACTCCAACATACCCCCCCCATACTGAGATCTACCAATTTTAACGTTTTGCTACATGAGCCCATCCTTCCTTCCTCCTTCCCTCTCTCTCTCCCTTCCCTCCTTCCTTCCTTCCCCTCCCTCCCCCCCACCCATCTTTGTCTGTCAGTCTATCTAATCTATCAATCCATTTTCTGAACACTTGAGTGAAGGTGGTATACGTCATGTTCCCTGAACACAACACTGCCACGTACATTTCCTGCAGGCAAGCACATTCGCTTATGTAACCACCTTAAGTGCAGTTCTTCAGTTCAGGAAGTTTAACACTGATAGAAAGCTGACAGTCTATAGTAAAGGGCTTTCTTTCCTATGTCCCAATAACATCCTTTTCAGCTTCTTCTCCTCCCTTGTCAGATCCTGTCGAGGATCACATATGGCCTTTAATTGTCACTGCTGCCACTTTAGGTGCTCTATATTTTAAAATATACATTGTAGGAACACATATACAACATCTGTCTTCTTACCCCACCCCACCACACCCAAGCCTCTCATTCAGTGGGATTAACCATACTCAGTGTCACGGTGCCCTCACCACCTTCCATTACTACAGCTTTCCCACCTCCCAGGCAGAAACCTGCACCCATCGTGCTTTAACTCCCCACCCCCCACCCCCACCCCTGCCAAGCTGTGCTCTACTTTCTGTCTCTAGGAGCTTGCAAATTCTCCAATATTTTCTTTGTAGCTACCATAAACTTGAACTTAACATCCCAAATCTGTAACAATGTCATTTGCTTTGATACCAACTTAATTTCAACAGTACACACAAACTATGTCCTTATTCCCTACTGTCCCCTCACCCTTACGTAGATCTTGTCACAAATTACATGTTTACACATCATGTGTCCAAAGCCACTGATTTATCGTTACATTTTATGCACTTGCCTTTTACACTCTGTAGGAAGTAAAACTGTAGTTATAAACCAAAAATACAATAGCACTGGCATTTATATTTACCCATGTTGTTATCTTTACCACAGATCTATATTTCTGTTCACTTTTTTTCCTTCTTTCTTTTCTCTGCTCCTCAAAACAGGTGATCTCAGACGTCTTGTTCTCCGGTTCACGGAATCTTTCTTCTGCCAGCTCCCACCTGCTGTTGAAGCCCTCTGAGGAATTTTTAATTGCTGTCACTATGGTCCCTTTTCATAGTTTCCATCTCTCTCTATATACTCTCTTTGTATCCATCTATCATTTTCCTGATTTCCTTTAGTCCTCTGAGCATATTTAGGACCATTTTTTAAAGTCTTTGTCCCTGGCCTGGTTCCCCTCTTTGATGGTCTCAAACGCTTTAACCTTCTCCCCTGCCTGAGCCATCACTTCCTGAGTCTTGGTATGTTTTGTAATCTCCTGATGAAACCTGGACCTTTTCATGCTCTCGTGTGTTATGGCTGGAATTTAGACTCTGAGGCATCAGTTCCTTAAGCTCATATCCAGCTAGTGCTGTGACAGCTTTCCTTGCATGCCAGGAGCTGACAACAACAACAAAACAGCAACAAAAAGGTGGGGGGAGAGGACTGTCCAGTGCCAGTGCTCTCCCCCAGGGCTTCTCCGTACTGTGGGTTTATAGAACTGCTCGAGGCCACAGAGCGGGGGCCCCCCAATCCTTTCTGCGATGCCCCATTTACACAGTTACAAATGTCCCCTCCTCCCTAGGAAACAGCTTTCTGAGGTCCTGGGCACTGTGCTATCCTGGTCCCAGGTAGCAAGGCCTGACCACCGCCCACAGTGTCCTTGGCGGAGCGCAGAGAGCCACCTCCACATGCAAGTCCTCAGCACCACCAGACAGGTACGTGCTCCAGGACGTGCTCGGGGGCCACCCTGCCCCCTCCAGAACTGGGACAAGGTTCCACCTGGTCCGTGCCGAGGGGTGAGGAGTGGGGTGGGCCCGCCTATGCACCCGAGACCCTACAGCCTTCACCCTGCCACTGAAGTCCTTTAACTGTCTTCTGAAGCTCTGAGAAGATGTCTCTGCCAGTTCTCGCTGGTTACTCAAGGTTTCTGTGGGGGCCGGAGCCAGGAGCCTCTCACTCCACCATCTCCGTCATGGCGGGCTCCATGCTGTATTTTCGAAGCTATTCTTAAGTATATGGTAGGATAAACCAAGTAAGTACGTTCACATTACCAGGATCAAAGATGTTCTGTGCAAGAGAAAAGTATCTATCAGACACCAATATAATTTCAACAAACTTATAGGAAAAACCTGCTTTGTTAAAAATTTAAATTGGAAATATCAGTATGAGGCCATCCTCATACTAAAAGAGCTCAGCAGCGTGATTTCTTAGAACAAGAAGCAGCTCTGAAGCACCCAGTCCTGGGTTTCTAAACACCATTCTCCCCTAAAAGGAGCCAAGGCTCCCTTGGCAGGGAAATGCAGGGGGGCTGAGGCGTCTGGGCCAGAGCTAGGAAGGGCCCGGGGCCAGGCAGAGGCCATCCCGGTCACAGGGGCTCAACCTCCCAGGGCCCCATCACAGCCCGGCCCCACCCCCACCCCCACGGTGACGCCCGCTTTCTGGGTGCTCCCCCAGATGCTCACGGGCTCACTGCCCTGCCCCCTCCTCGGAGACCCTGACCCCCCACAGCCCCCAGCCCCACTCCACCCCGCATCTGCTGCACTTCTTTGTGGGGGCTTATGGTGTGTGACAAACACCGACACTTTTCCCCTCATCACAGACCCCAGCCTGGCACACAGCCAGCACTCGGCAAAGACTTTAGAACTAATGAGTGCGTGTGAAGTTGACCATGCGTCCATTATAATCACGTGCACCCAAGAACGGTTAAGGGCCTGGGAAAACTCAGAAATCAGAAGACAGTCTACCAGACGATCCCAGCTTTATAATCATCTCTGAATGACATGAGAGAATGAATATATTTCACGTTCTGTTCTAGACATTTTGTCTTTACAAAATTTCCTACAGTGAGCATGTGTTATTTACTCAGTATTCTAGTTTGCTAATGCTGCCAGAATGCAAAACACCAGAGATGGATCAGCTTTTATAAAAGGGGTTTATTTGGTTACACAGTTACAGTCTTAAGGCCATGAAGTGTCCAAGGTAACACATCAGCAATTGGGCACCTTCACTGGAGGATGGCCAATGGTGTCTGGAAAACCCGTTAGCTGGGAAAGCACATGGCTGTGTCTGCTCCAAAGTTCTGGTTTCAAAATGGCTTTCTCCCAGGACGTTCCTCTCTAGGCTGCAGTTCCTCAAAAATGTCACTCTTAGTTGCTCTTGGGATATTTGTCCTCTCTCAGCTTCTCCGGAGCAAGAGTCTGCTTTCAGTGACCGTCTTCAAACTGTCTCTCATCTGCAGCTCCTGTGCTTTCTTCCAAGTGTCCCTCTTGGCTGTAGCTCCTCTTCAAAATGTCACTCACAGCTGCACTGAGAGTTCCCTCTGTCCATGGGCTCATTTATATGGCTCCAGTGATTCAACTTAGACCCACCCCGAATGAGCGGAGCAACACCTCCATGGAAAGTATACAGTCAGAGTCATCACCCACAGCTGGGTGGGGCACATTCCAAAGACACACTCAAAAGAATTACAATCTAATCAACACTGATAGTGTCTGCCCACGCAAGATTACATCAGAGATAATGGCATTTGGGGGGACATAATACATCCAAACTGGCACAATCACAAAGAAAATAATTACCAAAAACCCAGGTATTATTTTAATTATTTGCAAGTTCAAGGCCACATAAGCTGTGCCTGCATAATTGTCACTAGCGAAGTGACTAAGCCCAGAAGAAAACCACAGACCCACTGCCTCCGAGAGCCTGGCCGGCCCTTGCCCACGTCCCAAGTGAAGTGGCACCCGCAGGCTCCTGAGAGGGCGCTGCTCATGAGGACACCCCGTGGCAGCCAGTGACCCACTCCTCACAAGCATAAACAGTCAACTTCTCCTCATGCAAAGGCTTCCAAATGCCCTGACTGTCTTAAAAACCAGTAAGGAGAGGAGAAGGAGCAAGTATCAGAGCAAACCGGCAATCAGCAGAGCTGCTTCTGACATGCTCCGTGAAAGCCCAGCCCGACTTCCCCAACAGCATCCTGGCTTTAGGACAGGGCAGACCACTGGTATTTTATACAACAAATGAGAACTCAAATCATTACTCTAACTATATCAAGCTGTCTTTCTCCTGAAATATTAGGCAACACTGAGGCAAGAAGAAAAGCAGGCACTCTGATTCTGTACAACTGTACTGAAACATGGTTTCGCCCACTGTATGTGTCCAATTTGATGAGTTTTGGCGAATGCGCACAGATGTGCATGCACAGCTGAGATGGAGAACATCCCCATCAACCCAGAAAGTCCTGATGCTACCCTGCAGTCAGGCCCAGGCCAGCCACCAGTGTTACTACAGTTTAGCCTTTTCTAGGATTGCATATAAATAGAACCGTGTGCTCCTCTGACAGCTGAGAAGCCTCCCGCTACGTGGACAGGCGCCCCGTTGGACCCCTCCCCATGGGTGGGCTGGCTGGGCCGTCAGAAGTGCAGCTGCCACGAGCATTCCCACAGAAGCCTTGCAGAGACATACGATCCCATCTCTTGGAGTGGGACTGTGAGATAAGGCAAGCACATGTTCAACTTTTTAAAATCTGCTGCCTTCCCGAGTGGCTGCCCCGTGTTCCAGACCCCCTCCCCCGGCCAGCATGGCCCCCAGCCTGCTCATGGGAGGCCGGCCCCACCCTGAGGCCCGGTGCAGCCGCACACCTCGGAGGGGGGCTGGCTGCACGCGCTGAGCTGCTTTGTGCCACACCACACCTTCTGCACGCTTCCTAATCTGGCTGTCTGTCTTACTGTGTCTGGTATGAGTTCTTTGTCAGATGTATTTTCTCCCAGTCTGTGCCTTGTCTTTTCAGTTTCCTAACAATGTCTCTCAAGTAGCACCAATTTTATTTCAGTTTTGATGAAGTCCACTTTATCTTTTCCTCTGCGGTCCATGCTATTTTTAGTCATTTATTTTCCGACAATTACTCCTTTCGAGGATGGGACTTAAGTGTCACGACGGGTGGGGCACACTTATCTAACGGGGATGCCGGGGGCCAGCGGCTGCAATCCCATAGCCAAGTGCCCGGGTCACCCCAGCAGCCCACCCCTCGGCCTCTCCTCCAGTCCCAGAAAAGCTCCTTCTTTCTTATTTTCTTTTCTCTGGGCTTTCGAGAGAGGCTGAGTAGAGTCGCGCCAGGCCAGACATGGACTCCTTTAAAGCTGTGAGTGCAATATCTCGCCAGAGCATATTCCACCCAGACTTTCCACGGGATACGGGGAAGACCACTGTGCCCATTCTACTTTCTCCCTCAGACAGTTTGGAACCCCTAGCACCAGCAGGGAACGCTAAGGCATCAGTTCACTGCCAGCGAAGTAAAACCATGCAGGCCAGTGGGGCAATGTCTTTGGTGGATTGTTAGTCTGAAAACATACTCAGCAAGAGCTTTAGAGGCACAGACTCGTTTTAAAGAAGCTGATCTCAGAGTGGGGGTGAAAGACCCTTTAGGGGGTCTCCAACCCGGAGGCTGAGCCAGCGAGCCCTGCCCTCTGCCGTCGGCACGGCGACAGCACCCAGCCGTCGGGCAGGCCGATGCCAAGGCGGGTCAATGCTCTGGGACATGTCTGGCCTGGCCGTGAGGACAGCTACCACTGGTTTCCACGGGAAGAACATTATAGAGTGTAAATGTACGCTACCATGTTTTAATCCTACCAAACGCCACACCCTCAAGGAAGGCAGACTTCTTTCCATCAGCTCTGGTCCCTGGGTCCGCCCCCAGGACGGGGACTGACCAGCAAATGTGCATGGAACTTACTGACCACCCTGGACTCACAGACGGCTGCTGCCTCCTGCTCCCTCGGAGCCCCAGGTCCACGGCTGCCCCAGACCCCTTCCTTCTCCCCACTTTCTTCCAAGGCCCCTCCCTGGGCTCCCCATCACCCTGACACCACCCCCAGGGGGGCCCCTCTCTAGGGGGCTGCTTTCCAATGCGAGTCACATATAGAAATCAAGTGCCAGCACGACCCACCCCCGAAAACCCCCAAAGCCCTAGACGGTTTGGCACTGAACCAGCTCCCTTTAGTGGGGACATAACCAGTATCTCCAGGCTGGGACAAATGGCGCTTGTCTGGCTGAACCCCAGATAAAGGAATTGTCTTTTGTCTTTGGGATTCTGTTAACCAAAACGGTGCAAACAAAACAGTTTTCCTAAAAGCACTAGAGCCAGGCTGGGAGCCGCACGGCACTCTGCGGAGCTCGCCTTGTGCACGGCTGCTCAGCCCTCCCCGTGCCCTGGGAGTGGCCACTAACTCCCCGGACGGTGAGAGCTGCCCAGCTTGCAGCAGCAGGGACCTCTCCTGAGCCCAGCTCTCCCAGTCCAGGGCCCAGGCTGCCAGATCTCACGGGAGGTGCAGGGAGACCTTCTTGGGAGTCATCCGTGGCTGGGCAGGGTAGGCATGGCGGGCAGAATGGCCGGCCATCTCTGAGCGGGGTACCGTTTGGTCAGCTGGGGGGTCCTGGTACGTGCGCGGCTGAAGTCCTTTTCCCCTGTCCTCCTTCTCTGGGGCAGGGGCCTTGTCACCCCAGCTCCAGGGCTCAACATCCTGCAGTCACATTTTAACAGAGCAATAACCCCTCCCCTCCCGCCGGCTCCCAGCTGTGTCTGTTACAGGGTGACCATCCTCTGGGGCTCCCCTCACTGCTCATTGTCACGACCTGTACAGACACCAGGGAGGCCGTGGAGGGAACCTGGGGCCAGGCCCACCTGGCTCCCCCACCCAGCTCCCCTCCTTCCAGCCCTGAGGCAAAGCCCTCAGCCTGCCCAAGTCCTGGTCACCTGTCCATAAGCCGGGGGTTAAGCCCTGAGGGACACTCTGCCAGCTCCTCGGGAAGTCAGAGGACTGCCCAGCCCAGGCTCCCACTCCAGTGTCTGTCCAAAGAGCCACACCCAGGTCCTTGGGGGGGTACACAGAGCCCCGTATCCATCATGGCATCAGCCACAACCCCAGTGTCCCTCCACAGATGGACAGACACAACATGGCACATCTGTACCACCGACTGTTACTCAGCCTCAAGGACTGAGGCTGTGACACCTGCTACGTCACCTTGAGGACATGACGCTGGGTGGGATAAGCGGACACGACAGGACAGATACTGCATGATCTCACCTACAGAAAACCCCTACAAGAGGCAAATTCGCGGAGACAGAAAGGGGGTCAGAGGTTACTGGGGCTGGGGGCAGGGAGACGAGCAGTCAAGGACTAACCTGGGTGACCAAGGGGCTCGGGTGACAGTGGCGTGGCGTGGGATTAACAGCCACTGAATTATACACTTAAAAAATGGTTAAAACAGGAGTTTTTATGTTAAATATCACATCGTGTTAAAATCAAATTAGAAAACCACCCCGGGGGGTGTGGTGAGTGCAGGAGAGCCCCCACTCTGGCCGACACCCTTCCCGTACCACTGTCCTTCTGACGCCCACGGGCCCTAGTCCCCTCCCATCCCCTCCCCAGGGCCGGACCACGCCATTCTCCGCGAGCCTAGGGCAGAGAGCTTTCGGGGCCGCCCCACTCTCCCTCACGCACTAGGCGGCTGCTGCTCCTGGACACCCCCTCCCTGCACCCCTGCACTTCCTCACCACCACCCCCCCAGGCCTGCTTCGGCCCCCTTCTCTTCCGGGCCTGCCCATGCCCTGCATTTTGGCTCCTGACCAGGGGCCTCGGCCTTCCGAGTGTCCTCCGCCAGCGGCTCACACCCTTCCCACGGCGTGGGAGGCAGCAGGCGGGGTGCGGAGCCTGCGCCCGGCCTCCAGTCCCGGGTGCCCTCGGGTGAGTCAGCTTCCTCACCCTGTGGACCAGGCAGAAGGCTGCTGTCACCACAGGGACCGTGAAGCAACACGCAACATCCCAGCGGGCCCGGGATGAGGGGCCACGTAGTGACACGCGCTGAGCTGAGCCGCGGCTGGCCCCAGCTACACCATACGCTCCTGAAGGACAGGGAGTAAATCTCGCTGTTTACACTAAATTTACCGAATGCTGACCCTCCATTCGCTTAAGCAACCCATATTTACTGACAATATCTTAGAAATCAAGTATTTTCTAACAATCTTATATAAGGATTACACTAGACACGTAAGAACCCAGGAAGGGGGGCAGTCAGCACACGCCCCCCCGCCATCAGCAGCCCCCCATTCACAGTGCCCCCCGCAGGGCTTCCCCAGCTCTCCCCTCCCCCACCTGCAAGTGCACACCTGCTATTGTTAGGACTCGGGGACCCCTAAACTCCTAAACCCCTAAAGCAGCAGCCCTCTGGGGAGCTGGCTGACTGGCACGGCATCCCTTCACTTACATATTAATACGTGTTGAGCTGCTCTGCGGTGGACTGGGGGAAACAAAACTCATTACTCCAATTAGCCTCGCCTGTTCCCTTTTACTTGCCGGCGGGCCACGGCGGTCTCGCCCTGCACATGGGCATCTGTGCAGTGGAGCACCGCTCCAACATCCATGAGGAAACCGTCCTAGACGCCACTTACCTCGAGGGCAATCCCGTTTTCCTAGTCCCCAAAAGCTGTCTGGGCACCCGCAGTGACTCCTTGCCTTCCACTCACCACAGGCCATCCGGCTGCAGCCGCCCTCCTCCCAGAAACACCCGACTCCCAGGCATGGCACGCCCTGCACACTCCCCTGGTGCGCTCACCTGGGTCATGGCCTACATGCTCACCTGCACACTCCCGAGTACTCCCCTGTGCGCTTCCCTGCACACTCACCTGCGTGCTCACCTGCACACTCCCCTGCACACCCACCTGAGCACTCACCTGCACACTCCCCTGCACACTCACCTGCGTGCTCACCTGCACACCCACCTGAGCACTCACCTGCACATCCTCAAATGCTCACCTGTTGTCGCCTGCCTCCCCTGCCTTCCCTCCTCTGTTCCACCTCCAGGTCTCAGGGCTGTCTTCATCCCCTCGCTGCACTCTCCATCCTCCCAAACCAGGCGAGCACCAGGGCCCACGGTTTAAAATATCGCCTACCGCTGGGGATCCTCAACCAAGTCTCCCCTCTGAATTTCAGACTCACATCTCCAGTGCTCCCCCGATCGTGGCAGAGAGCTCACACCTCACATCTGAAACTTCACATCTAAATGCATAAATGACATGGCCTAGAGGCCTCCTGCAGTTGCTGGGGAGGATGGAATCTGTGTACCCAGGGGGAAGCCACTGGCAGTGCCTCCCACGCAGCCCTGGACATGGCAGGGGAGCAGCCGGAGAGGGTTCCGGGCACCTTTCACCATAGCAAAGCCACAGACACCTCAACACCCAGCAGGACAGACATCTGTCTTCACGCAACAAAATATCACACAGTCATAAAACATACTCCAGGAGCCTGCGACACTGTGGCAGAACCTTGGCAGTATAATATAATATTTAAGTGGGAAACGTCCCAAAAAAGTATCCATAGCATGACGTTCTGTTTATAAAGTTAAGACTAAAACAAAAGATACATGCTTCTTAGGAATACGTAGAAAGAGACGCGGGGCACGCCAGAAAGGAGTAACAGACACAGCTGAGGAGGCCAGGGTGGGTGGTCCACGCGGGCTTCAGCAGGGTCCCAGCTCCGGGACAGGCCGTGCTGTGCAGCTGCTTAGTAAACTGCTAAAAATGAGCAAAAAGTGAAAGCAGGCCATGCAGGGACCAAGGACTGCAACCCCCTCAGTGGCACGCCTCTGAGATCCAAACAACCACGTCCTGTCCTCCTTCGCCGTCTTCCCACGCAATTAATGGTCCCAGGGGACCTCTCGGTGGAAGGAGACCCACCGGGTGCCGCCACGGGCACCTCCTAAACGCCGAGTGCCAGGCCTGGCACTGAGGGCACAGACACATCCACACGTGCCCGTCTCCGCCCTCAGCCTGCTCCCGTGGGGTCAGCAGCACTGCGGTGGGGACCAGCAGGCCAGCCATGCCACCCCCCAGGGCTCAGGGTGGGGGGGCTGTCCCTGAGGTCACTCGGGGGGTGCTAGAGGAGCTACCTCGACACCTGCCCCCCAGCACCCTGTAGAGGTGGGCCTCGGGCTCAGTCCAGCCTGGAGTCCCAAAGAGGCCGGGGGGCAGCTGGCACAGCCAGAAAGGCTTCCCAGAAGCATCTCGAAGCAGGGTCCTGAGGGAGGAGAACCAGCACCCAGGAGACAAGGAGAAGGTCTTGGCAAAGCAAAGGACCATTTTCAAGTGCAGTCCTCAAAGCGTGGACACAGGACACACCTGTGGGCCGGGGCAGGTGCAACTGAGCGAACCCTTCTACACAGGCCACCAAGTCGGCAGCAAGGCGGCCTGCAGGCCTTGACCGGGGCAGCCACAGAGCAGACGACCTGCTAAGAGTTGGTACCACACTGCAGGGGACCCAGGGGACCTGAGCAACTGAGAGCACCCCCTGGGCTGTGGCCCCCAACACACAACCAAGACACTACTGTGCACGCTGACCCTCCCAACTGCGAGGCTTCCTTAAAAAAAGGAAAAGAAAAAGTTTAGAGACACGGGCAATGACAAGAGTATGACAAACGCCCAAGGTGCCCACCAATCAGCAAGAGTACAGTCAGAAACTGTCACAACAGCTTCAGTTCTTTAAGAAAATAAAACTTCAGCCCGACGGCAGGGCCATCCCACGCCGAGGTGACTCCCGCCCCAGCCTCCGAGGACGGCCCGCTCTGCACGCTGCCAGCATGGGGGTGTCAGCTCCAAATGTGGCCAGAGGTGACAGCGCAGGGTCACGGGGGCCACCTGCCTCTCCCCGCACTCCCACGACCCAGCCACGCTAAGGCACGCTCCCCTGCCACCCCATGCCCTGCACACTGAAATCGCTGCCTGCTTCACTGAGCCTATGGCTGTGTCACACATGAGTTTTCTTTAGGGCTAGGGGTCCCTGTCCCAGGGGCTCCAAGGGCACCCCGCAGGGCGATGAGCCACACCATCCCCAAGCCCAGCCCCAAGGGAGGTGCATGTCCGGGCTGCAACACCCAAAGACAGAGGAGGAAAGCAGCCTCCAGAGCTCTCACAGTCAGGACGGACAGCCCTGGGCCGGTGGCGGTCACAGCCTCTGGCCAGAGAGCCCTTTGCTGGAGTGAAGACAGACAGCGGGACGCCAGCAGGGATCAGCGCCAGTTCCAACAGTGCTGCCCAATGCCCAGAGAGGGTGCGACCCCGATGAGTCCCCTGCCCTGGCTCTGCCCACCCCACCTCCTCCCCGGGAGGCTGTCGCCAGCTGCTCGGGATGAACTGAATGGCACCCGATGACTTTTCATCTGATCAACCAAAACCAACAGGGAAAACTGAATATAAGCTGCGTGTCTGAAAAATCACACCAGGGAAGGCAGTAGCTACTGATGTCCCATGTTAAGAAGTTACAGGGCAACAGCCCTAACCCACAACCCGGACAAACTGATGCCTGTTTGTTCCCAGACACAACTCCACCAGAAAGTGCTTCCCTGAGGATAGGAGCTGCCCTGTCCCTCGTTCTGGCATCAGCCCCAGCACAGGAATCCAGCACAGGAGCCCCACACAGGTGCTCGGCACAGGTGCCCCACACAGATGCACAGGCTGAGCTGAAGCTGGCGCTCCATGTTTGTTGACTGACTGTCAGGACTGCTCCCCTCGCCCAGGCTCAGACACACGCCGGCCCCCTGTGGCTGGGTGTAGCCAGAGGCCCACGTTCTCACCAGTGGAACAGGGGATGGAGTGGGCCCTGTGGGATGGCAGGACACGGAGCAGGCAGACAAGGGCCGTGAGACGGATGGCGCACACGGCACTCTCTTCCCCCCACCCCGCCGCCGCAGGACCACGGCTGGGGCCTGCTGGGTCTGTGACCACAGCCCCCCTCCGAGACACCACGGAGCAGTTTTAAATACTGCACAACACATCGGCTCCTCAGAAGGCTGAGTCACCCCCGTGGCCATCCCTCCCCAGGACCCCACCCAGCAGTACGGAAGACAGGGACTTGGAGGACGACGCTACCCAGAGGCCCACAGCTGCACTCTCCACGGAAACAGCCCAACGCCCACCAGCAGGCGCACAGCCACACGGCGGACGACACCGGCCAGCAGAAGGAGTGGGGGGCCCCAGAGACCCCGCAAGCAAGAGCCTCAAAAGCATCCTGCTCAGCCAGATGCCAGATGTCACATGCTGTGTGATACCTTTTCCAGGAAATGCTCAGAGACAAGATCGGCAGTCGCCTGAGGTACAGGAAGAGGAGTGGGGAGCGATCACTCAGTGGGTCTGGGTCTCCTTTCAGGGTGATGGAATATTCTGGAACTAGAGGAAGGTGGTGGCAGCACAGCACTGCGAATGCACTAAATGCCACGCAACTGTTCACTCTGACACAGTTACATGAGCTTTTTCTAAGAGTCCAAAGCCCCGCACCCAGCAGCGCTGAGTGCTCCCCCTGCCGCGCCCCTCCCTGCGCTCCCCATGCCACACGGCCCACACAGCCTCGGGCCGGGCGGTCAGAGCCTGGCACACTCGCATAGGGGCGCACAGAGCACGGTCCCCTCGGCGCACCCCTCCCACCTCTCCTCCCACCTCGAGCAGGACCTGCCCGTGCTGCCCTCGCCAGCCTCCTCCCACCAACTCGCACGCGCCTGCTTTCTGGCCTGGGCGACCTAAGCCACTATGCGAAGCATGGGTGAGCTTCTAGCCCTAACTCGGGCCCACTCCCTGCCCAGCTCAGCACCCAGCATGATGGCACCAAGCCCAGGCTCCCCACCCAGCTCCGAGGCAGCACACCCCGGCCACCCGCCACCTCAGATCCCACCTCTGGCCACTCTCCCCCAGCTCCCCAGCCTTGCCCTGTCCCTTGAGCAGATGTCCATCCCTCGGCCAGCATGGCTGTCCCCTCGCCTGAAATGCTCTTCCCCAGAACCTCGGACAGCTGCCACCGCCGTGTCACCCACACCTGCCCCAGCTGCACCGAGCGCAGTGCCACACATTCTTCGTGGCACTCAGCCACGCACGCGCCCCCCCACAGCTGGGCACCCACTCAGTGCTGCGCACCCGTTTCACCATGACTTGTTAACACTTGTTTCTCTCTTCACTCCTTTCGATCGACAAGGTGGAAATGGGGCCATGAGTGACATCAGTATCCTGTTGTTCCAAGAAAGCAAAGATGCTATTTTTAAGAAGTCCTACTGATTGAAAAAACCAAACAGGTCTGTGGTTTCTACTTTGTCTTTGGGCATGTCTGATAGCTCAGTCCCCCCAAAACTTGATAAACACCATCACACTTCCAAGTCAATGTGCCTTGTTTACAGTTTCAAAGATTATTCATATTTTGATTTCATAAGCAATTTGCCTAATTTTCAACTGTGATCATTTAAACCTGAAGTGACTACACATCTCAGGCTGCGCACACAGGCCACGCTGTCCAGAAGCGCCCCGTGCTCCCAGGGCCGACACTCACCACACAGCACGTGTGAAACGCAGAGGATGCCGTTCTCCCATGGCACGACCAGGGAAGAAACATCCCCACGGGAGACCAGCTGGGAGCACAGGCACGTCCCAGGGGTCAGAGGAGTCTTTGCCACAGGGGGTGGTCTTCAGGGGTTCCCTAATGCCAGAAACCACCACCTCGTGAGCCCGGGCCAGCACGGGCAGGGGAAGCAGAGGACTGAATGTGGTTTATTCGGCCTGGTTATCATCAGGCCGAAACAAAAGCACGCTGGACAGCACCCCAAAGCTGTAAAAAGCAATAAAGAACATGGGTCGAGGAAACTACACAGGTAAAAGTAGAATCCTCTACTGGCTTCCTATCAGGTTGTCACAGCTTTCCCCACACGAAGCAACAAGCAGATGTGTGAAGTCCCCTTATAAATCTACATGAACGGGCAGCCAACGTGTGACGATACAACCTGAGACAACAGCAGCATCCAGGGTTGGGGCAGAGAGAAGCAGGCATGGAGAGCTGGCATATGCCAAAACTAGGCTGGCACTAGTCAAACTAGGCTGTTATCAGGTTACAATGTTCACAATAGGTACGAAGAAAATAACTAAACATTTAGAGAAAAGTAAAGGGAAGCAAATGGTGCACTACAGAAAAGCAACTAGACACCAAAAAAAGTCAGTAATGGAGTAATTGACACAAGCCATACAGAAAACAAAGAGCTGAATGGCAGAAGTCAATCTTTCCTTCTCAGCACCCTAAATGTCAGTGGATTAGTCTCCCCTATGGAGAGGCAGAGAGTGGCAGAACGGACGAAAAAGCACGATCATTCTCCGTGCCGGCTGCAAGAGACTAGGTACACAGACACAAAGAGGTCGAAAGTGAAACAGTGGAAAATATAGCCCACGCAAGCAGTAAGCAAAAGCTGTATTACTGTCAGACAAAACAGACTTTAGTTAAAAAAGATCACAAGACACAGAGAAGGATACTATATATTTACAAACGGTTCAATTCACCAAGAAAACGGAATGATTATAAACCTACATACACCTCACAATATAGCCCCAAAACATATGAAGCAAAAACTGACAGAATTAAAGGGAAAAACAGTTGGAGAGTTAAATGCACCACTTTTAATAACTGATAAAACATCTCAGCAGAAGGCCAATAAGGAAACAGAGGACTTGAACAACACTAGTAACCAATCAGATCCAATGGACACACACAGAACACGCCACCCAACAGCATAAAACACATTCTTCCAAGTGTAATGGAACATTTTCCAGGGCAGACCACATTAGGCCACAAATCAAACCTTAATAAATTTAAAAATATTGCAATCATACCAAGTATATTCTCAGCAATGGAAATCAATAACAGAGGGAAAATTGGAAAATTTAAAAATATGTGGAAATCAAAGAATGCACTACTAACCAACTACTGAGGAGAAACCACAAGGGAAATTAGGAAGTATCTTGAGATGAATGAAAATGAAAACCCAAAATATCAAAACTGATGGGGTACAGCAAAAGAAGGGCTCAGAGGGAAATTTATAGCTCTACATGCCTACATTAATAATGAAGGAAGATCACAAATCAATAACCTAACTGCACACCTACAGAAACTAGACAAGAACAAACTAAACTAAAAGTTAGTAGAAGGCAGGAAATAGTAAAGATCAGAGAGAAACGAAAGAGAATTTAAAAAACAGAGAATATTTTAAATTTTCCCTCATTTTTTGAAGACAAGCTTTGATGGATAGAGAGAATGCTTGGCTGGCAATTTTTCTCTTTCAGTATCTTAAATATACTGTACCCCTGCCTTCTTGCCCCCATGGTATCTGATGAGAAATCAGCACTCAGTCTTATTTGGCTTCCCTTCTATGTGGTGAACCACTTTTCTCTTGCTGCTTTTCAGAATTTTCTCCTTCTCTTCTGCATTTGACAGTCTGATTACTATGTGTCTGGGAGTGGGTCTATTTGGAATTATTCTGTTCGGGGTATGCTGGGCTTCTTGGATTTGCACATTTCTGTCTTTTTATAAGGATTGGGAAATTTTCAGCTATTATTTCTTCAGGTATTCTTCCTGGACCTTTTCCTTTTTCTTCTCCTTCTGGGCCACCAATGATGCATACGTTGGTGCACTTTGTCTTGTCAGTCATTTCCAAGACCTTGCTCAAATCTTTCCATTTTTTTCTCCATTTGCTCTTTTGTCTGTCCAAATTCAGTTGATCTGACTTCTAGCTCACTGGTTCTTTCTTCTGCCTCTTCAAATCTGCTGTTGTGTGTCTCCAGCATATTTTTAATTTCATCTACAGGGTCTTTTATTTCCATAATGTCTGCTCTTTTTCTATGTTTTCTTTCAAATTCTTCTTTATGTTCATCTAGTGTCTTCTTAATCCCTTTAACACATTGTCCTTCATTTTTTTTAATTGATTCAGATGTGTTCGCGCAGCTTTGATAGTTGTTACAGATTCTATGTCTCTTCTGACTTTTTGATCTGTTCCTTTGACTGGAAACAACATATCTGATAAGGGTTTGATATCCAGAATATATAAAGAAATCCTACAACTCAACAATAAAAAGACAAACAACCCAATTTAAAAATTTTAAATTTAAAAATGGGCAAAAGACATGGATAGACATTTTTCCAAAGAGGAAACAAAGATAAAAAATGAAAAGCACATGAAAAGATGCTCAGCTTCACCAGCTATTAGGGAAATGCAAATCAAAAACACAAGATATCATCTGACACCTATTAGAACGGCCACTATTAAACAAACAGGAGACTACAGGTGTTGGAGAGATGTGGAGAAACTGAAACTTATTCACTGCTGGTGGGAATGTGAACTGGTACAACCACTGTAGAGGACAGTCTGGCAGTTCCTCAGGAAGCTAAGTGAAGAACTACCATCTGACCCAGCAATCCCACTTCTAGGTATACACTCAGAACTGAAAGCAGGGACGCAAACAGACATTTGCACACCAGTGTTTACAGCAGCATTATCCACAATTGCCAAAAGTTGGAAACAACCCAAGTGTCCATCAACAGATACATGGATAAACAAAATGTGGTATATACGGATGATGAAATATTATTCAGTAAGAAGGAATAAAGTCCTGAAGCATGAGACAACATGGCTGGACCTTGAAGACACTGTGTTAAGTGAAATAAGTCAGACACAAAAGGACAAATATTATATGATCTCACTGATATGAATTAATTATAATATGTAAACTCATAGACATAAAATATAGAATATAGTTTACCAGGATATAGAATCAGGCTAAAGAATGGGGAGCAGTTGCTTAATATGTGCAGAATGTTTAATTATGGTAAAGTTAAATGTTTGGAAATGCACAGAGATGACAATAGCAAGTTATTGTGAGATAATTAACAGTGCTGAATGGTGTGTAAAAGTGGTGGAAGGGGGAAGTTTAGAATCACGTATATCACCAAAAGGAAAGCTGGAGGCTAAAGGGGGGAATGTATAATACAGCGAATCTTGTGGTGGATAATGTCCATGATTAATTGTACAAATATAAAAAAGTTACTTTATAAACTAGAGCAACTGTACATTATACAAGGAGTTAACAGAGGGGTATATGTGAAAAAAATGTACCAATTGCAAACTATGGACTATAGTTGTCAGTAATATTTTAATACTCTTTCATCAATACCACACCAATACAATGGGTCAATAACAGGGGGAGAAAAGAGGATGGCGGAATTTGGGTTGTTTTTTTTTTTTTTTACTTCTTTTCTGGAGTAATGAAAATGCTCTAAAATTGATCATGAGGATGTATGCACAACTATGTGACGACACTAGGAGCCAGTGATTGCATACTTCGGATGGTTTGTATGGTATGTGAATATATCTCAATAAAATTGCATTAAAAAAATAGAATCAACAAAAACAAAAGCAGTTTCTCCAAAAAGATTAAAAAATCAACAAACTTTTAGCCAGACTGACAAAGAATATGAGGGAGAGGACACGTGTAACTAAAATCAGGGATGAAATGGGGATACTACTACAGACCTTATAGAAATAAAAAGGACTATAGGAGGGTACGATGAACAATTATATGCCAACAAGAAGGAAAACTTGGATGAAACTGACAAATTCCTTGAAATATACAAATTACCTAGTCTGATGCAAGAAAAAATAGGAAGTATCAACAGACCTATAACAAGTAAAAGTGTTGCATCAGTAATCAAAAACCTCCCAACAAAGAAAGTCCAGGACCAGATGGTTTCACTGCTCAATACTACCAAACATTTAAAGAATATTTAACACTGATCCTCCTCAAACTTCCAAAAAATAGAATAGGAGAGAACACTTCCAAATTCATTCTACAAGGCCAGAATTACTCTGATAACAAAACCAGATAAAGACAGCACAAGAAAAGAAAATCATGGGCCAATTTCCCCTATGAGTGTAGATGCAAAAATCCTCAGCAAAATACCATCAAAGCAAATCCAATAGTATATTAAAAGGACTATACACCATGACCAAGTGGGATTTATTCCAGGAATGCACAAACGGTTCAACATAAGAAAATCAATCAACATAATAAGCCACACTAACAGCATGAGGGGAAAAAAAAACACATGATCATCTCAACTGATGCAGAAAAAGCATCTGACAAAATCCAACATCTTTTCATGACAAAAACAGCTGGAGCACCAGGGATAGAAGGGAACTTTCTCAACAGATAGAGGTCATTTGTGAAAAACCCACACAAACATCATACTCCATGGTGAAAGACTGAAAGCTTCCTCCCAAAGACCAGGAACAAGACAAGGAGGCCCCCCGTCACCACTGCTGGCCAACCTAGCAGGGGAAGTGCTGGCCAGAGCAATCAGGCCAGAGAAAGAAATACAAGGCATTCAAATAGGAAAGGAAGAAGTCAAAGTATCCCTGTTCACAGCTGCCATGACCCCCCACAGAATCCACAAGAAACCTACTAGAATAATAAACGAATTCAGTAAAGTTGCAGGACACAAGAGAGGTACAAGTCCCTTGGGTTCCTATATACCAATAATGAACAATCTGAAAAGGAAATCAAGAAAATTCCATTTAAACTAGCATCTAAAAAAATAAAATACCTAGGAATAAATTTCATCAAAAAAAAGACTTGTACACCAAAAACTACAAAACACTGCTGAAAGAAATTAAAGACCTAAATAAATGGCAAGACATCCTGTGTCAAGGATTGAAGGACTTAATATTGTTAACTAGCCAAAGCGATCTGTAGATGCAATGCAATCGCTATCAAAATTTTAGCAGCCTTTTTGCAGAAATGGAAAAGCCAATCCTCAAATTAATATGGAATCAGAAGGGGCCCTCAGTCGACAAAACAATCTTGAAAAAGAAAAACAGATTTTGAGGACTCACACTCCTGATTTCAAAACTTACTACAAAGCTACAGTAATTAAAACATGTGGTCCTGGCAAGGAAAAGCATATAGACCATTGGAAAAGAACTGAGAATCCAGAGTTAAATCCATACATCCATGGCCAGTTGATTTTAGACAAGGGCCAACAAATGGTGGTGGGACAACTGGAAATACAAGTGCAAAGAATGAATGTGCACCCCTACCTCTTCACCATATATAAAGATTAATTCAAACTGGATTATCAACCTAAATTAACAACTGAAATAAGAGCTAATCCTTACTAGAATGGCCACTACTAAATAAACAGAAAGCTGCAAGTGTTGGAGAGGATGTAGAGAAATAGGAACACTCATTAATTGCTGGTGGGAATGTAGAATGGTGCAGCCACCGCGGAAGACAGTTGGGCGGTTCCTCGGGCAGCTACGTACAGAACTACCACCTGACCCAGCAATCCCACTTCTAGGTATATACTCAGAAGAACTGAAAGCAGAGATGCGAACAGACATTGGTAACAGCGATGTTCATAGCGGCATCATTCATAACTGCTGAAAGATGGAAGCAACTCTAGCGTCCATTAACCAATGCATGGATAAATCAAATGTAGCATATGCATATGATGGAATATTATTCAGCTGTAAGAAGGAATAAAGTCCTGATACATGCAACAACATGGATGAACCCTGAGGACATTATGTTGATGAAATAAGCCAGACAAAAAAGGGTAAGAATGGTAGATCTCACTAATACGAAGTAAATAAAATAAGCAAACTCATGAAGTCAATATCTAGAATATGTTACCGGAAGACAGAATGAGGGCAGAGAATGGGGAACTGATGCTTAAGTTGTACAGAAATTTTTAATAAGGCTGACTGGAATGTCTGGAACTGGATAGAGGTGATGGGGGCAGCTGAATCATGTGTGTGATTGTGGTTAAAAGGGGAAGTTTGGGGTCATGTATGTCACTAGAAGGAAAGCTGTGTAACATCACGAACCCTGTTGTGGATGATGAAGTATAAATACAAGATTGTTCTTCCATGAACCAGAACAAATGTACATCACCACAAGGTATTAATAATAGAGTGGTACATGGGGGGAATGCACCTAATGCAAACTATGGATTATAGTTAACAGTGATATAATATTCTTCCATCAACTGTAACAAAGGTACCAGACCAAGGCTAAGGGTCAGCAATAGGGGGTATAAGGGCCATGGGGTTTTTCCTTTTGGAGCAAGGAGAATATTCTCAATCAACTGTGGCAAGGTGAGGCCAACTGTGATCACACTTAGAGCCAATGACTGTACACTTTGGATGGACTGTATGGTGTGTGAACAAAACTGTTTAAAAAAAAAGTAAAGATTAAAAAAAGAGAGCTAATACTATAAAACTCTTACAAGAAAACAAAGGGAAATAGCTTCAGGACCTTGTAGTCAGCAACGGATTTTTAGATTTTATACCAAAAGCAGGAGAAACAAAAGAAAAAATAGATGAAATGGACTTCATCAAAACAGAAAACTTTTGTAGACCAAAGGATACTACCAAGAAAGTGAAAAGACCACCTATAGAATGGGAGAAAATATTTGAAAACCATATATCTGATTAAGGATTTAATATCCAAAATATATAAAGAACTGCATCTAAACAAAGACAGTCCAACTTAAAAAAATATGCCAAGGATTTGAAAAGACATTTCTCCAAAGAAGATATTCAAATGGCCAATAAGCACATGAAAAGATGCTCAACATCATTGGCCAATAGGGAAATATAAATTAAAAATGCAAGCTACAACTTCACCCCCACTAAGATGACTATTAAGGAAAAACTGAGATAACAAGTGTTGACAAGGATGCAGAGAATCAGGAACTGTAAACACTGTCGGTGGCCATTTAAAATGGTGCAGTCACAGTGGAAAACCGTTTGGTGGTTCCTCAGAAAATTAAACATAGAATTACCATATGACCCATTAATTCCACTCCTAGGTATGCATACTCAAAGCAACTGAAAGCTGGGACTCGGACAAAGATTTGTACACCAGTGTTTACTGCAGCATTATTTTGACAATAGCCAAAAGGTGGAAGCATCCCAAGGGTCATTCAACAGACAGATAAACAAAATGTGGTCCATCCAGACATTGGAATATTATTCAGGCATAAAAAGAAATGAAGTAATATCAGAGCTGTATTGAAGATGAATAGGATTGAATGGGGTTGTTTAAAGGCATGTTTCCCACAGATCAGCACCACTTTGGATGATATACTTCTAAGGTATGACACTAGCACAGAGAGTGACAACAGAAGGGTATATGGGAAAAATCTACATATTGCATACCACAAACTATAATTAGTACCATACTGGTATTGCACAGGGACAAATAATTGAGGGCTGACAGGAGATATGAGATGTTTTGGGTCACGAGAATTGTTTAAATTGGAGAATGAAGAGGACTGTACAACTAAGTAACAATAATGTGAGATATGGATAGATTATCATGAATGTAACACATGCTACATGAACTTAGGAACCCCTTACTTTGTAAGTCAAGCCCTCAATCTTGAGGCTTGCTCTGAGGAAACTTATGGTTGTAAAGGGGAGGCTAAGCCCATCTGTAATTATGCCTAGGAGTCACCTCCAGAGAACCTCTTTTGTTGCTCAAATGTGGACTTTCTCTCTCTAAGCCTAACTCTGCAAATAAATCCATCACCACCCCCCCAACGTGGGACAGGACCTCCAAGATAAATGAGCCTTCCTGGCCCCGTGGGACACGGATTCCAGGAATGAGCCTGACCCTGGCATCGAGGGATTGAGAATGCCTTTTTGACCAAAAAAGGGAAAAGAGAGGCAACAAAATAAGGTTTCAGTGACTAAGAGAATTCAAGTAGAGTCAAGAGCTGTCCTGGAGGTTACTCCTATGCAAGCTTCAGCTAAATATGCCAGAGGACCACAATATGATAGGCCCAAGTCAATAGTAGTTCCCAAAACCTTAAAGAATACCCGGATCCCAATCTGGAACTCTACAAAAGTTTCACTCACTGAGTTCATTCCTCAGAGACTTAAATCCTTTAGAGTACTTTTATGACAGCTAAGTCCCAAAACCCAGAGGCAACAGTCTCTTCAAGAACATCAACCAGAAGTGTCCCCTTTGCTCATTAGGTAGACACCCCTTTTCAACATGAACAGGTTAGGGCGGTCACAGCCTAGACATCCCTGAAGATTGGGAAAGTGATTAAACTAGAGGAAGGGGTAGCGACAGACAAGATGGAATTTAACAAAGGATTACAAATACTGAATCTTTATATAATTTTCTTGTTCTCAGTTGCTAGGGTATTAGAATAGCTAGAAAGAAAGAATTAAAATGGTGGAACTGTAACCCATTGCATCCTTTGAAATTTGTTCTATAGCTACTCATTAAATTGTAATTTAGAAGCTATATCTTTTTGTATATATGTTAGATTTCACAGTATGGAAATAACTGAAACTATGGTACTATAACTCGTAATAACTTTTGAAGTTTCCTATATATCTACTTGTTAAATCATACTTTGAAAGATACTGCCTTTCTGTATATATTATACTTTATAATAATAACTGAAACTGTGAACTGTAATGTATATATTTTTTAAATTTGCTACTTGTTAAATTGCACTTGGAAAGTTATCACTTCTATATGTACGTTATATTCAACGACAAAAAAACATGATTATAAAAAGAAGGAAGTGAAGCACTGTGTATGCTACAACGTGGATGAACCCTGAAAACATGTTGAATGAAATAAGCTAGACACAAAAGGACAAATACACTTCATGATTTCTCTTATATAAAATACTTAGACTAAGCAAATTTCATAGAAAGCAGAACAGTGGTTTCTGGGGGTGGGGAGGGGGACTGGGCAATTATTGTTACATGAATATGAATTTTGGTCTGGATAACGAAGACAGTCCGGAAATAGTGGTGCAAGTTACACAGGCTGGTCAATGTACTTAAGGTTAAAGAACTGTCCACTTAAAACAGTTAAAACCATTTTTATGTTATGTCTACTTTACCACAATTAAAAACGAGTAAGCAAGTAATAATGTTCATTCTGAACCATTTTCATAAAGTATAAAGGCAAAGAAGCCAAGAGATATTTGCCACATGAAGGACAAACTACCCCATCATAAAAAGCTCTGAGGAAAGTAATGGACCCCTTCCTTCCTTCCTTTATCCTCTGTCCCCCTCTTCCCCAAGAGTGGGCAGCGCCCGAGGTCGTCCTCCCTCTGGCTCCTCCAGCCCGGCCCCTGTGCCCGAGCCACCTCTCCCCCTTTCCTCTCCTACTCCCAGCAGGCGGGACCCCATTCCTGGAAGCTCTTCCATGCTCTCCTGGGGCCCCTTCCCCCTGGGTCTCTGTGCTCTGCCGAGCAGCCAGGGAGGGGCTAGCCTTCCCACCCCACTTCTCCTCTACCCCCGTCACCCCCATGGGGGTCTCACCTGGTTGCATGACTGTAAATTCCATCAGATGCTCACAAATGACCCCTCCCAGGAGCTCCTGCCATATGGTCAAGTACTCTCAGAAATGGCATCTCAAACGTGGCACGTCCAGACAGTCACAGCTGCTCCCACATCCCATGCACAGGGAACGGCACCCCAGCCCCAATCCGGAGTCATCCCCGATGGCCTCGAACCTCTTGGCAAGTCCAGGGAGGACGTCCATGTCTCCCTACCACCACAGCCTTTCCAGGCCCAGCCACCTCCACCTCCACCTCCCACCTGGAAGTCAGCCCATCACCTACCAACCTCCCTGCCACCTGTCTTGCCCTTGCCACTGCCACCCCGACATTCCAGAGCTCACAGCACAAAGGTTCCTCAAAGCACAGCTCTGATTCTGTCCCTGCCCTGCTCACAGCCCTCCAATGGCTTCCCAATTCACCTGGGATCAATTCCAGCACATGAACATAACCAACAGCACAAATGGCACATGGCACCCTGGGACCCACGTGGACCCCATCACCCCGGCCGCGGGGGCCTCCTCTCTGTGCCTGAACTGCAAACTCTCCTGCCCTCAGGGCCTCTGCACCATCCCCCACCTGGAACACATTCCCTCCACCCTCCCGTGGCCGACCCCCTTCTCCCTCGGGGCCCCAACCAGCATCTGCTCAGGAGGCCCCCCACCACCACTGCATCCAGAGGAGCTGCTCTAGGCCCCCCATCACAGCAACTGTCCGCCACTTCCCCGCACTTATGGGACGGAGATGCAGTGATGACCCATTGGGCGCCATCTGCCGACCGACACGACCCGGCCCGCACCCCCAGGAGAGGCCGCAAACGAGGGTCAGTGTCCTTCTGCTCCGATGGCATCGACTTCCACACATGTGGTGTCTTGTGATGGTTCTGATGGTTCTGGGAGCATAAAACGGCCCAACCCTCCTGAGGGTGGTTTCAGAGCCCTGAGGGCGCCCCTGCCCAACTCGGAGGCACCGAGGGGTCCCGCGCAAAGACAGATGTTCACACTGGGGACTGCAGGTGGCCGGGGAGCGCAGAGCCGGAGAATGGGGAGGCCCAGGCCCTGCACCCAGGCAGCAGCCTGACCCTGGGAGAGTCACGGACCAAGGCAGGCAGCACGGACCCCACACCCCAGGTCACCTGGTGACCACACATCCTCTGTCAGAGCTCACTTTCCAAACTTCCCACCACGAATGCTGATTAATTTTACAAGCAGAGAAGTCATGTGGAAAATAAGTCACTTCCAAGTACTAACTTTTATAATACCTATAGTTACATTAAAAACCAAGTCAACGCCCTACAGGGAATGCTGGCAGGAGCACTACAGAATGACAGAAGACAGGAGTGTGTGGTTTGGAACACAATTTTGAGAGATGGTCGCACAATAATGTAAGTACACTGAACAAAGATAACCGTAAATATGGTTGGGAGAGGAAGGTGGAGAGCATGTGAGACACCAGAAGAAAGGAGGAAAGATAAAGACTGGGACTGTG
>PVKY010000923.1:0-37766 GCA_004027775.1 Bradypus variegatus | reverse complement strand
TACAGCCTAAATCTTCCCATTCCACCCCCTCCCTAGCATTCCATTAGTGGGATTAATCACATTTAGAATGTTGTAATGCTCTTTCCCACCATCCATTACTAGAAATATTCCTTACCTCAAACACCAACCCTACACTCATTTCTTAACTCCCCATTGCCCCTTCCCCCATTTCTCTTAACCCATACTCTACTTTTCATCTCTATGGTCATGTTCTCTGATAATTTCTTTGTGTTTACTGTGGGACTTAAAATTAGCCTCTTAAATCCATAACAATCTTGTTTTTCTTTGATACCACCTTCACTTCAATAGGACACATAAACTATGTCCCTATACTCCTCCATTCCCCCACCTTTATATAGTTGTCTAAAATTACATATTTTACGTTGAGTTCAAAACCACTGATTTGTCATTAAAGTTTGTGTATTTTATATCATGTAGGAAGTAAACAGTGGAGTTACAATTAAAAAATTATTGACTTCTATTTGTATTCCATTGTGGTTGGAGAATGTGCTTTGAGTATACTCAATTTATTTTTTTTTTTAATTTATTGAGGCTTGTTTTATGTCCCAGCTTGTGGTCCCCTTCTGGAGAAAGATCCGTGATCACTAGAGAAAAATGAGTGTCCTGGTGATTTGGGATGTAAGGTTCTATATATGTCTATTAAAATTCTCTATATCTCTTTCTCCTTTCTTTCTCTGTTGGTAGGGCTCCCTTTAGTATCTGAAGTAGGGCAGGTGTTTTATTGGCAAACTCAGCATTTGTTTGTCTGTGAAAAATTTAAGCTCTCTCTCAAATCTGAAGGAGAGTTTTGCTGGATAAAGTATTCTTGGTTGGAAATCTTTCTCTCTCAGAATTTTAAACATGTCATGCCACTGCCTTCTTGCCTCCATGGTGGCCGCTGAGTAGTCACTACTTAGTCTTATGTTGTTTCCTTTGTATGTGGTGAATTGCTTTTCTCTTGCTGCTTTCAGAACTTGCTCCTTCTCTTCAGTATTTGACAGTGTGATCATAATATGTCTTGCAGTGGGTTTATTTGGATTTATTCTATTTGGAGTTCTCTGAGCATTTATGCTTTGTGTATTTATATTGTGTAGAAGGTTGGGGAAGTTTTCCCCAACAATTTCTTTGAATACTCTTTCTAGACCTTTACCCTTCTCTTCCCCTTCTGGGACATCAATGAGTCTTAAGTTTGGACGTTTTATTTTATCTATTGTATCCCTGAGATCCATTTCGATTTTTTCAATTTTTTTCTCCATTCTTTCTTTTGTTCTTTCATTTTTTGTTCTGTGGACTTCAAGGACACTGAGATGTTGTTCAACTTCCTCTAATCTTGTATTGTGAGTATCCAGAGTCTTTTTAATTTGGCCAACAGCTTCTTTCATTTCCATAAGACCTTCTATTTTTTTGTTTACTCTTGCAATGTCTTCTTTATGCTCTTATAGGGTTTTCTTTATGTCGCTTATATCCTGGGCCACGGTCTTCTTGATGTCCTTTAAATCCTTTGCCATGTTTTTGATCCTCAATTGTAGTTCTTTGATTAATTGCGCCAAGTACTCTGTCCCTTCTGATATTTTGATTCGAGTGTTTGGATTTTGGGTTCCCCATATCATCTGGTTTTATCATATGCATTAAGATTTTCTGCTGTTTTTGGCCTCTTGGCATTTGCTTTGCTTGATAGGGTTCTTTCAAGTTGTAAAAAGATACCAATCTGATTTTTCAGAAACAGTTTGGTGGTGTACACTTTCTCTAATTAACCAGCAGATGGTGTCTGTGAGTCACCTATACCCCTCAAGTCAGTTCTCCACCTTGTCCCCGCGGTGTGTGGGGAAATGATTCTTGTGGGGTTCAGTTGGTGAACTCAGTTTGGGTGTGTTGCTGGAGCCGTCTGCCCTGAATGTGGGGCGTGTGTCCGGGTGGCCAGGGAGGAAGGACAGCTTTAATATTCAGACCCTCCCCAGGTTTCTGGAGATTCAAGGCCGCTGCAAGAGTCTAAACCTTCATTTCAGTTCAGCCCCAGACCCTCTCTCTCGCTGACCCACAAACCACTGGACTTAGCGTAGCGTCCCTGGGTTCTCCAAGCGGGCCCCCCTCCCCGCCGTGATCCTCCAGGACCTCTGCCGAGGGAATGCCGTGCTACGTCACCATTGCACGCCGTCCCTCAAGGGAAGCCCCGGGCCACCAGGCCATGCAGGGGTGCTCTCAGCCTGATGCCAACATGGCCATACGGGGAGTCTCAATCCCCCCTCCTCGCACAGTTCCTCCTTCCCAGCTCCAGGACGACTGGCAGGGCTCTGGGCTGTGGGCACGGCCCCGGGCAGGAGTTTATCCAGCCCTCCGGGGAGCCAGCTGCTAGCCGCGGGGTTTCTTTCTCCTTCCGGCTCTCCCCCCTGCTCCCCTGGCCTTGAGGAGGTCTGCAGCAGGCTGTCCTCCATGCCAGACACCGAGAGGCCGGCTCAGACTGCTTCTCCCATGCTTCCCTGCACGGTTTTCACTGTCTCAAATGCAGTTGCTCCTGGGTTTTCCCCTTTTTTTTTTTTTAAAGGAACCAGTCAGTCCCCAAACGCCAACCCCTGGCTTCCCCACAACGCAGCGCGGCTGTGGGTCTTCCAGCCAGCTTACTCACTCGTTTCAGAATGCAGATTCCCGGTTTCACCAAGTATACAGCCCCTGTGGTACTACCAGACCTCGTCCAGCTGGCGCATCGCTGTAACCGGTATTCTGGGTCACTTTCTGGTTTTTATCTAGTATTCTTCATGGAGGTGTTTTTTGCCCTGTCTCACCTAGCCGCCATCTTAGGTTCTCACAATATTTTTTAATAGGGTGGTACGTGGGAACCTTGTATCTGATGCACGATTTTTCTGTAAACCTGTAACTTTTCTAAAAAAAAAAAAAAAACCAAAACCCTACATGTTGAAAGGGCACTAAGTTTCTGGGAATATGGATTCAGAATGGTCAACAGCAAGATGCACCCCAGTAAAATCAATTAACTTAAAGAAAAAAGTCCTTAAGCACAAAGGCCAAAGAAGCATGTGATTTTTAAGAGAAAGATTAGATTGTCATCAGACTTCTCGACAGCAACGCTTTATGTGAAAAGCACATGGAAGGACATCTTTAAAACACTCAAGAAAAGTAACATGAGCCAAGAATCTTATATCCAACAAAACAGACCTTCAAGTATAAAGGAACCAAACAAAAATTTAACTCTATGCCTGATCTCGGAGAACATTACTCCCTGGAACCGCTCTTCATCAATCTACTGGGGAATGGACTTCAGACAACCAGAATGACTGGAAGGACATCAACACGTGGACGTAAGTTGAACACTGAACATTCAATTCCTTGTGGCACTGAGCCTGAGGGTTAAGAAGGAGACGGTGGTTTGTCAAGGCCGCTGGATCTGACAAAGTACATCTAGCGCTGACAATACAATAATAAAAAATGGTGAGTGGAGTGTGGATAGTATATGCAAAGGAATTTAACAGTTTTTAATAAACATAATTGGTGGTGGTGGTGACAAGAGTTCTGCTGTTCTGAGTGTCGCGCATATAAGGTATGATTAGAAAGATAATCACAGAATGTTGGGATTCTCTCCGCCCCACGTCCTTGAGAACCAGTGTCCTTGGAGTGGAAAAGAAGGAAATAAAGATGTAATCCATAACCAGTTAAGTAAAATCACTTTAGTCCACAACTTGAATTGGAAATAGTAGTATGAACTTACTAAATATTTTATCCTTAAAACACAGACAGATGCATGTGCTTGTGTGGGTCCACATGTCCGTGTGTACGCACGTGTCCAGCTAGCTCCGTCTGCTGAAAAGACCTAGAAACAGCGGCCCACCCAGAGAGGATGAGCAGGCGGCGCCGGTACCGTGGGTGGTAAACTACTCCTGCCCAAAGCCCAGGGCCTCCAGGGCTGGCTGCTCCAGGCCAGGGCAGGAAACATGTGGTGAGTGCGGGACCTGACCTCCAGGCAGCAAGGAAGCCACCGAAGGCCATGAGGGTTGTGTAAACAGACTCAGGAACTAAGTGACAACGTTCCCAGTGGTCAAAGTCGGGACACTCTGAGCTTCACTGAGTATCAGAATTGCAATGAACTGAAATCCATCAAATATATTTAAATCCATGAGTTCATGCAACTAAAAAACAAAACAAAACAAAACCCTAATTCATCACCGTCTCAGGATGAAAGGAAAGCAATTCATTATCTTAGAAACTAGGAAAACAAAGCAAAAATATCAAGCATTTATCCTGCCTTCCTATATGAACTGTATCACTGGGTGGCTAAAGTGGTGTCTCCTTATAACATTCTAACAAATGAAAATGAATAGACAGGAGTAGAGCATCTCCATTGGGCAACCCCGGACGAACTAAAGGAGCTCAGCACTGAGCGTCCACAGCTGCTACCACCCAAAAGGAGAGAGAGGCGGACGTCTGACGGAGAGTGCGACCTCGGGACTGAGCCCGAGTCTGCCTGGCCTCTGGGTCCAGCAGCCAGTGTGCAGGAAGCAACCACAGGGGCCCAAGCGTCCAGGACCTCAACAGACAAGCGCTGAGGCCAGGCCAGGCCAGGCACAGAGGAGGGGCATGCAGATGGTGGAGTCAGACAAACCTGATTCTAAAAGGGGCATGACTAAACCACAGTCTGCACACCGTGGTTACACTTGGGTGATAAGCCATTTTAAAAACACAAGGAAGTGACCATGATAAAAGTCAGGGCAGTGGCTCTTTTGGGAGGGCTGAGGTGGAAGGAGGGCGGTTCCAGGGTGGCCACTGGATTTCAACTCCGTGGGCTCTGTATCTGTGTCCTGTGTCTGTTTTTCTAAAGTAACAAGATAAAAATAAAAAATTTGTTGAACGCTTACTGCATGTTAAGTGCTGTTCTAAATTCTTCACATATATCGATGCATTCCTTCCTCTTAGCAACTGAGAGATGTGATTCTCATCTCCTAATAGATGAGGAGATTGACGTATAGAAAGGTCAAGTTACAACAAACATGCAGCAATGCTTGACCTTGCTGGTCATCAAGTAAATACAAATTAAATCAAGGCATCATCTTCACAGCGTTAAATGGACACGAATTTAAAAGTCAGATAATAGCAGTGTGGGCAAGTGTGGAGAAGATTGGGACTGCCAGGAGAAATTGGAACGCGCTATACTCTCCAGTCAAGACGGTGCGCTGGGATTCCACCCGGAGGCGAGAATGGAGCAAAAGAAAACGTGAACTAGGATGGCCAGTGCACGCCGTTTGTCATAAATAAAAGTTGGAAACCACTGGAAGGGGACAGAATTAAGTAACGTGTCAGTCATATGAGGGAATGTAATACAGAAATTAAAATGAATGAAACAGCTTTATAGATACATGATGTCTCTTGAAAACAAGGTAGTGAAAAAAGCAAATTGCAAAATGATTCATACCATACGAAACCATTTACTTAAAATTAAGAAGAAACAAAGTACCAACATTTACTGTTTACAGATACACGTCTGTAAAGAATTCAAATATATTAGAAGAACACATGTCAAATTTGTGGTAATGGTCAACCCTGAGAGGAGAAGGAGAATGTGACTGGGGGTGTCAAAGGGTACTGCAACGTTATCTATATGATTTGATTTCATTTATTAAAAAAATCCAAAGCAAATTCTAGAAAACAACTTATGGGTCCTGGGTGGTGGTGAGGTAGGTACTTGCAAGATGCTTTGGAGGCCATCAGGGGAAGCCTGGAGCTGACGCAGTCAGCAGAGCTGGGCGGCACAGCCAGATGCAGAGCGGACCGCGCAGGCGCAGGCCCGGCTCCACCCCTCCACCACTGGCAGGTGACCTAGGCGTCCGCATCTGACAGAGACGATGGCGGGCCCGCCTCTCACGCTGCTGTGCGGGTTAGATGCGTTTATGTGCGGGAAACCGTGGGACAGTGCCTGGTCCCAGGAGGCCCAGCTGTAAGTGCTAGCTGTTGCCACCACAGGGGACAAGACGCAGGGACCTGGAGGGGACCTCTAGAGAGACGAGTGGCAGACAGGCTGGAAGCACTTACTCTTCTGTGCCTTGAAGGGCTGCAGCCACAGATGTGCTCCCTGAGAATACGCCCTGCGTGCACGCAGAATTCCTGCACTTTTCAGCAGGTGTGTCATACTTCAACAAAACTTACAACGAAAGGAGGAGGGGAGAAAAGGAGAAATTTGCCCAGTAAGATTCTGAATGCAGCAACAGCCCATAAAGCAATAAGGCACTCAAAGAACCAGGGATAGTTACCCTATAGTGTTGGCTAAAAAAGAAAATTATCTACCAGACATTTCAGTAAATGATCCCTCCAAAGATAAAGTAAAAGGGAGCACAAATAACAAGTTGCATACTTAAGGGAAAAAGATAATGCAGCAATTGTGGAAATTTGTGTATGAATCAGCTAGTACTGTAAAATTTGTTATTCGTGAGATGACTTTTTTAAAAAAATATATACATCCTTTTCAGTAAGAGATGAATGCTGAACTATTTATAGGTGAGAAAGACAGTAATTTCTAGAATTTGCTTTAAAATCTTCCAGGAAGAAAAAAAAAGTAGGGCAAGGAGAACGATGGATCAAGACTGGTAAAATATTTCCATTTGAAGAAGCCGGCTAACGGTGTGAGCACGCCTTACCCACTCTCTATTACTTGGTGCATATTTAAAATTTTCCATAATGAAAGTACATTTTAAAAAGTTTCACTCTGTAAGGGTAGAGAATGGTGAGCTAATGCTTCATTTATACAGAATTCCTAATTAGGTTGATTGTAGATGTTTGGAAACACAGCTGATGATAACACACTATCGTGAGTATACTTAGCAGGGCTGAACTGTGTGTGACTGTGGTTGAAAGGGGATGTTTAGGGTCGTGTATGTCACTAGAAGGAAAGCCAGAGGATAAAGGATGGGGCCGTGAACAACTGTGGCTAACAGTACAAATATAAAAATGTTCTTTCATAAACTGTAACAAACGTACACCACCATGAAAAGATGTTAATAAAAAGGTGGCATATGGGGAAAAAAATACCCCTAATGCAAACTACAACTAGAGTTAACAGTAACATTTTAATATTTGGTCATCAACTGTAACGAGGGTGCCACGCCAACGCTATGAGTCAGTGACGGGAGCAACAAGGGCTACAAGGTTTTTCTTTATGGAATAATGAAAACGTTCTAAAATTGACTTTGGTGATGAACACACAACTCTGTGATTATACGGAGAGCTACTGATCGCCAGCTACGGGTGGACCGTGGAGTGTGAACGTATCTCACTAAAACTGCTAACAAGACAAGTTTCATCCTGAAGAATAAAACCGGATGAATCTGGGAGACTCATCTTTCCAGTCTTGGGCTTCCCGTACTTCCTGATACGCCAAGCAGCATCAAAGGAAACAAGGAACCAAGGGCGACACTCTTGTGGGAATCTGCCCCTGCCCCCGAGCTCTCTCCTTGCCAGCGGCCCGCTGGCGCGAGGAGGACGACACGACCCTGGGCCTCCCTGCAGGCCCCCAACGCCCCACGGCCTCGGGGCCCAGGCGCCAACGGCTTTACCTGCAGTTCTCCTTGAACCGGCACTTCCCCTCCAGGAAGAACGGGCAGGGTTTCAGGGCCTTGTGCGTGGGGTAGAGGTAGAGCACCCGGACGGCTGCCGAGCCGCCCTCTGCCGGTTCCGCGCCCACGATCATGGCGTTGTGATACTCCAGGGTGCCCCACGGGCTGTAGTAGGGGGCGTTCACCTTGGTCCCACTCAACTCCTCCTCCTCGCCCTCTTCCTCCTGCGCACGTTTGTCGGGCTCCGGCTCTGCCCCCGGGGCTGCGGGTACCGCCACTCCCTCCGCCACGGCCTTCTGGAAAGCCAGGTACTCGGCATCCTCCTGGGACGGCTGTACTTGATCCAGCGTGGCCAGCAGCTTGCTCTTCCTGACGGACACCAGGCTGGCCTCCGTGAGCTCGATCAGCTCCCGCAGGTCCCCCCGCAGCTGGCGCAGGTCCGCCTGCTCAGCCGGGTCCAGGCCAGCACCCAGGGCCAGCTCCACCTGCTGCAGCTGTGCGCGGTCGGTCTGCAGGGCCGCCTCCAGGCTCTCCTCATCCATCCTACAGGAGGCTGGCAGGTTTGGGGGTGAGGGCAGCGGCGGGTCCCCGAGTCCTGGAGGGGAGGCTGCAGAAGCCAGAGCTGCAAGGATGAGAAGGTAGCTGGGCCTCAGGAGTCTGGGGCCCTCGCTCTGAAGCTCGCGCTGAAGGCGGGCTGTTAGCCAGGCCACAAGCTTCTCACAACAACCGGACAACACCCGTGCGGCCACTCTCCCTGTCACAGATGAGAACAGGGGCTCAGGGAGCCCAGGGCGCCCGCCCCAGGCCAGCTGCCCGGGGAGGGGCCGAGCCGGCTGCGCGGCCTGCGCTTCCCTCCGCAGGCCCCGCCGGGGTTTTGCGGTCACGCTGACGGGGTTCTCGGCGACGCGAGAAAGCCAACCCCGCGCTGGGCCCGCCTCGGCCGCCCCTCGGGCTCCCAGCCCCCGGCGCTGTCACCCGGCCGCCGCCACTGAGAGCCGCGCCAGCCTCACCAGCTAGAGCGGCGTCCTCGCTTCCGCCCCCGCGGCCGACCGGCGCTTCCTCCCGAGAGGCCCGGCACCGGAAGTGCCCGGCGCGCGGGGGCCGCCGGGACGGGGCTCTGCGCGACTCCGCCCCGCCCCCGCGGCCGGTCCTCGACCCAGCAGGCGCTGCGCGGGGTCAGCGCGCGGCGGGTCCGCGGCCCGGGGCGGGCGCAGGTGGGCCGGGGGCGGGGGCCGGGGCCCGGGGCCCCGAGGGGCGCGGGCGCGCCTGTTGGGACCAGGCTCTCGGCTGCGTGCCCGCCCGCCTGGGAACTCGGTGTCCCGGGTGCGGGGCGGCGGGAGAGCGGGGACCTTTGGGCCGGGGCACCGCACAGCCCCCTGGGGTGTGAAGAGAGGCGACGCCCGGGCGGTGGGCGAGACAGGCCTGCCCGTCGCACGCCGCCCAGTTTTGAGGACGGTTGGGAGTTCCGACGAGGCGGAGCGGGGTGTCCGTTTCCCTGGGCGGGAGGCGGGTACACCCCGAGGGCCCTGACCGCTGTGAGCGGGGAGGTGGAGGCGGGGAGCTCGCGGAGCAGGCTGAGGGCCCGTGCCTGAGGTCTCGGTGCCGCAGGGCGGGATGTACACGCTGCTGTCGGGCCTGTACAAGTACGTGTTCCAGAAGGACGAGTACTGCATCCTGATCCTGGGCCTGGACAATGCCGGGAAGACGGTGCGTGCGGGCCTTGCTCTCACCCCTCCCGCCCCATTCCCCACCCAGAGGAGCCCGAGCCCTTCTCAGGCGCACGGACCTCACCGCCGGTCTCAGAGCGGCGGCCTTGGTCTGCCTCTTGCGGAAGGACTGGAGGAAGAGCGAGTGGGGAAACTGCCCTCCGCCAGCTCACGCGGCCCTCTGCCCCTCAGACCTTCCTGGAGCAGTCAAAGACGCGGTTCAACAGGAGCTACAAGGGGATGAGTTTATCCAAGGTCACGACCACTGTGGGCCTGAACAGTAAGCCTGGGGACGGGGGCGTGAGCGCCGGGCCCCGAGGGTGCCGTGGCGGCCTCAGCCCGGCGGGTGGGCTGACCAGGGCCCTGCCCGGTGGCACCGGAGCGGATTGGCCCTTCGGACGGGGAGATCTGGGGGTCGGGGCTTCCGGCAGCCAGAGGACGAGCCGTGCGCACTCCTCTCCCAGTCGGCACCGTGGATGTGGGAAAAGCGCGTCTCATGTTCTGGGACCTCGGGGGGCAAGAAGAGCTGCAGTCTCTGTGGGACAAGGTAAGCCGGACGCCTCGTACTTTTTCAGGGGCTCGAGGACGCTTCTTGTCTGGAGGGGTCCTCGGGCCCTTCCTGGTCAGGCACTGTACGCCCCACACTCCTTTTCTCTGCAGACAGGAGGCCCTAGGACCCAGCCTTCTTTCCTCCTTCCCCCCGAGGTGAAGAAGCCCTGGGTTTCCCTGGCCTTAGACGTCGTGTGACCAGGGGCCCTGCCAGGGTTGCGAGGTCGGTAGGCGCTGAGTGCAGGGTCTGGGCTCCGGGGCTCAGCGGCTTCCGCTCTTTCTCCTGCACCCCAGCTTGGGTCGGCAGGGCCCGTTCCCCTTCAGGAGCAGTGCCTCCTCCTGAACACAGGCTTTGGGTGTTCTGAGTCCCCAGCGTGCTGCTCCCTTGATCCCACACCCCAATACTGAATCCTCGAGGGGTGTAGAGTCTGCCTCACCTCAGCCCTGTGCCAGGCCCTGGGGTCCACCAGTGAACAGACAGATGCAGCCCCTTGCCTCAGGGGTCCCTCCCCCTCAGATTGGTGGGGGCGGTGCAGACACTGCCACCCCACACATGCCCAGTGCCTCCAGGGGTGAGGGCCCAGGCCCTGGCTTCTGGTGTGACCCCACAGCTGGCACACAGTCACCTTTACCTGGGTCCCTCCACGGTGGTGACCCCTCATGATGCTCTCCTCTGGCCACATGGTTGGACAGAGGCGGAACCCAGGTGGGTTACTGCTGAGGCGGAAGGGGGTGCAGGGCGTGGACACCCAGCAAGGGGCTCTGCCTTGAGCGTTGCTCCAGGAAGGTGGCTCCTTGCAGCCGAGGCAGACCCTGAAAGAGCTGGCAGCTGAGCTGTCTGCCAGGCGTTGCCTGCAGCTGGGCAGCACAGCCTCAACGGGGCGGCCAGGGGACAGCTCAGAAACCGCCCAGGCCAGTGTGTGCCCCGTGGCCCCGCTCCTCCAGGATCCCACCAGGAGTGGCCTGGTTTCGCCTCTCCCTCGACTGTCTGCTCTGGACCCCTGCTGCCTTAGCACCTCTCCTGCTGGCGTCACCTGCTCACCTGGATGGCTAAGGGGTCTTGCTCTGGGGCACCAGGCCCCCTTCCCTCCTGTTTACAGTCTGGGTGGGCCACGTGGAGCCCCCGTGCTCGCCCTGCTGGAACCTGCTGTGCAGGGTCAGTTCCCTGGACCGAGATGCAGGTCCCTCGAGTGCCTGGCGGTGGCCATAGTACATGGTTTAGTGGGTCTCTGGCTGTGTTCTCGTGAGAGCGTGCCCTCCAGTGACCAGGATCTCTCATCCTCGGAGCCCGGAGCTGGGGGATGGGGAGCTCAAGTTCCCCCCAGTGGGTTTCCTGGAGGGCAGGGAGCGGGCCACGGCTGTTTCGACGCTGGTTCCGGAGCCTTGGGTCCTTCCTTTTGGGAGCTCAGCTCTGCGTGCTGTGGGCATGCAGGACACATGATGCTGTGACCGTGTCACAACTTGGCTGTACAGTGGGTGCTCCAGGGTGACGTGGCACCCTGCAGGGTCCTTGTGGCACCCTGCTTGGCTAGCTCTCGGTGCTTCCGGAGCCAGGACGGGAAACCTAAACCCAGAGTTGGTCCCGGGTTAGCGAGCAAGGGAGGACCAGTCCCCTCAGCTCGAGGAACGCCGCCCCCGGGCTCGGCCTGGCCTCAGCTGCTGGCGCTTGGGTGTTTGGTGCAGCTCCGTCAGCCTTGGCACGTGACACCCAAAGGAGGCCCAGTGTGCCAGCCTCAGGCCTCGTCTTCTCACACAGGCAGAACCCAGGGAGCTCTGCTCCATCTTCGACTTGCACCCACATGCTACACTGCGCCTCCCCTGCCCTGAGCTCAGCTCTTCCCTCTTGTGCTGGGTGTCCAGGCTGCCCCACTTGGCCACCCCTAGTGCCTGTGGGCCCTGGCATGCTGCTCCATCTCCGGCTGGCCGCTGTGCCCATGCACCTTTTCCTGACAGCCACCTGCGGGTGGCCACTCCGCTAAGTGCTCATGTGGTGTGTCTGGCCACACCTCATCCATGCCAGCACCCCATCACACACTGGGGTCTTCAGAAGGCAAGAACTCTGCTGGGGATGGCACAGCCCAGCTGCGAAGCCTCAGGTACTGGGGCTTGCTGCAGACTCCGCCAGCACCTGTTGCTACCGCAGGTTCCCCGGCACGTGGGGCCTGCCCACCCCTGCTGGCTGGCTTTGCTCTGGGCCCTCACTGCAGCCAGGGGCGTTTTGGGTCCTCCTGTGTATCAGCCAGAGAAGTGCTCTTGGTGGGACTTGCCTCTAGGAGGCCCACCAGACCCCCAGGGACCCGCCAGATATTGGTTTTCTTTTTGTGTTGGGAAGTGCAAGATGCTATCGGCTGCCCCTTTCTTTGGTGTGTATTTTGGTGCACCCTGCTCCTGGACCCCTGCGAGTCCTGCAGCAGTGGTGGCTGCCCCTGCGTGGGCCTCCGGCACGCTAACTGCTTGCTGCTCCAGCCCCAAGGGGGCAGGAAGTCTGTGGTGCAGGGTCGCCGTAGGTGCTGTGGGATTGGCAGGTATTCCAGGTCTCTGGGTGCCGATGGGCGGGATGGTCACAGGCCGCCTTTAGCACCCTTCTGGCTGGGATAGAGGACGCCCTTGCCAGGAAAGTGGCTGCCCCCCATCAGTGGCTGCTCCCATTTGCCCCGTGGGTGCTATGGCCGGCCTGGGACTGCACCCAGCCATGCTGGACAGGGCTGCCGGCTGCCGCGGGTCTTTGTCCAGGGTCCATCTGGCTTCTGCAGGGCTGGGGGTGCCGTGAGCGGAGGGTGCTGCATCCTTCAGTCTGCAGTTCGAGAGTGGGCAGTTTCGCCCCCAGGAGACACTTTTGGTCCCGGGGGGGCTGTTACCAGCTCTTCGTGGTCGACACCAGGGGTGCTCAGGCAGGTCAGCCAGCCCCAGCCCTGACTGACCTTGAGGCTGGGGAGCACCAGGTCCTCCGGGAGGGTGCTGAGAGCCCCTGACCAGGTGCCGAGGCGGAGGTGTTCCGTCTGCTCAGTGCGCCCCTCCCAGGGGACATGGGGGCAGGGAATGGCTGCCAGGTGCCTGCGGGTGGGCCCTGGAGACTGCAGCTGTCTGTGCCTTGCACCGTCCTGTATGCGTCTGGGGCCCTGTTCTCAGGAACACTGACCTGAGCCTGTGGCCAGCCAGCCCTGTAGGGAAGGCACTGGGCTCCCTCGCCAAGGTGTCCCCCTGTCTCTGGGACCTGGCCATCCCTCAGTGGACTTCAGGTCCAAGAGCTGGGCAGGTAGGGAGGCTCTGGGCCTTGCTGTCCACTTGCCCCTCCTTGATTTCCTCTGTAGTGCAGGGTGGAGGGTGCCCCTGCCTTGCGCCTGTCCTGGGGCCTGCTGGGCCCTTTTGCCTGTGCTGTGGCACTGGCCGGGCAGTGAGTGGTGCCACCCCAGAGCCCACCCCATTGCCTGCTCCAGCCACAGCCAGGTCTGCCCACTGGCCGGCCCTCAAGCAGGAGGTGGGATGGAGTATGGGCTCCAGACCCAGGAGGGAATGGGGGGCACAGGCCTGGGCACCCCCCGAGGTTCTGCCAGGGGTCTTTGAGTTGGGGGTGACCGAGTGCCTACCTGCCCCGGCGCCTGGGTATGGCCTGGCACAGCAGCCCCGGCGCTGAGCCCTGCTGGCTCCCCTGCAGTACTACGCCGAGTGCCATGGCATCATCTACGTCATCGACTCCACCGATGAGGAGAGGCTGGCGGAGTCCAAGGGTGCATTTGGTGAGTGGCCTCGGCCGGGCAGAGGCGGGCGGGGGCTGCAAGGAGAGGTGGGGCACCCGAGGGCCAGGGTGGGGTGCTCAGGCCACGGCCCTGCCTCCCCCAGAGAAGATGGTCACCAGCGAGGCGCTGGAGGGCGTCCCCATCCTGGTGCTGGCCAACAAGCAGGACGTCCAGGTGAGTCCCCGGCAGGCTGGCGCACAACGGCCTGTGTCCAGGAGAGCCCACTGCACCCCTGCCCCCAGGCCACGCCCGCCCAGCTGCACCCACAGGGGGAGCCTGGGGTGCAGGGGAGAGCTCCAGAGACAAGGAAGAAAGGTCATGGGAGAGATCCTTCCCATGGGATGTCCTTTCACCCCCCAGAGGTGGGCTGGGCCCACCCTGCCAGCACCTCCCCAGAGCGAGGGCTGGGGACGGCAGGCACTGCCCCACGGTGTGGTGACCAGCCTGGTGGCGCTTTCTGGGGGCATCCTGGGGGCCTCGTGGCCCTGGGTCCCCAGCCTCTCCAGGCTTCACCCCAACACTGCAGTCCCGCCTGCCTCTCCCCACCGTGGCCAGGCACCTGCACACAGACCGGCAGCAGGGCAGTGGTGGCCCCAGGGGTGCTGCCAAGTCCGGGCTCCTGTCACTCCTCATCTCCCCCCAGACCTGCCTGTCCATCCCGGACATCAAGACAGCCTTCGGCGACTGTGCCGCCAAGATTGGGCGGCGGGACTGCCTGACCCAGGCCTGCTCCGCCCTCACTGGGTGAGGTTCCTGGCAGGGCTGGGGGGCCGGGGTGGGGTGCCTGTCCAGGACAGCACCCCACCTCATGCCACCCCACCATCTCCTCAGCAACGGGGTGAATGAGGGCATCGAGTGGATGGTGAAATGCGTCGTGCGCAACGTCCACCGGCCACCGCGGCAGAGGGACATCACGTAGACGCAGCGTGGGCCCTGCTGTGGGCAGCTTGTCCTGGAGGCTTCTGGGCCCCCAGTCCTTGGGGTTTGGGGTCTGCTCTGTTTTTTGTCCCCCCCCCATTCAATTGCTTTGTTTTTTCTCTAAGACACATTTTCCTCTCTGTCCAGAAAAACCAGATCTGGAGGCTTCAGTCTAGGCGTTTGGGGAAGCAGGACAGGGGCTGGATTCTGCTCCGTAGGCCCTTGGCAGGGCGGCCTGCGGCCTGCAGAGGGTCGGGCGCTAGAGCAGAGGGCCTGCAGGCGTACTTGGGGGTGGCTGCGACTGCCCAGGCACCCGGCTGGGCATGGGGTTTCCAGAGCTTCTGTGCCACCAGCGCAGCCTGGCCACGCTCTCCCGCTGCAGGCGATAGCTTTGGGACCATCAGGTGCTCCCGAGGAGCCAGCCCCCCACCTTACCTGCTGGGGACACTGGCAGCCCTCGGTTCCTCCAGCTACCGGCTGGGGTCCTGGGTTCCCACACAACCTCACCTCCTCTGGCCTGGCGTCACCCCATCTCCATTCTGAGGGGCTGAGGTCACTGGAAAGCTGGAGGTTGTGCTGGGGGTGGGTCCTTGGGCCTATCCCCTTCCCCCACAAGCTGGGGGTTCCCATGGGGGCTCAGAGCCCTCCCCAGGCCAGGTGTGGCTACTGGGGCACCATGGGGGCCCATCAGGCAATGGCCAGGCCTGTTGGGGGAAGTGGGGTGCTGTCTGGGGGCCCTGGGCTGGCAGACTATGTGCCCACTCATTTCATGTTTGGGTAGACAGGGCATCTAGAAATCCCTTTCCAGGCCCCTCTTTCTTGGACCTGAGGGCACCTTGCTGGCTGGGCGGTGACTGGGGCCTGTGTCTGTTGGTGCTGGCAAGGCAGGTGTGTACGAAATAAAAACGGGTCTCAGTGGTTCCTGTCCCTCCGTCGGGGGTTGGGGTGGGGTCCCTTCTGGCACAGGGACCTCATCACAAGGCTGGCACTGGCCTTTGGGGCCAGTGAGCAATTGGAGGGGCTCCCCCAGGTGGAGGCTGGAGCCGGGGGGGGGGGCACTGCCCTTCCTGCTTCTGGGAAGCAGCCTGGAGGCTGGGCCTCAACTGAGGGTTGGGTCACACCCAACACCCCCCAGGGCTTGGGGAGGAGTTGCCGAGAATGGGGGTGAGTCAGCCTGGGAGAAGCCGGGGCCGTGGGCATCAAATGCAGGTTCCTGAGGTGTCTGTCCCCACCCAGGCTTGTCCCACTCGGCCAGGGGGTCAGGGCTCCGGGAGGGCAGGTTCGTGCCCTGTGCTCATCCTCCAGGTTACTGTGGAAGTGGGAAAAGCGCGTTTTCCTAGACAGTGTGGGGAAGGGGGCAGCAGCAGAGCTCCAGGGACCCTCCTGTGGCGCTGCAAGAGGCTGCGGCCCAATTTGCCCTTCTGCCCCCTGAACCCCTGGGAGGGACTGGGAGCCCCTCCTGCCTCGCCCTGCCAGGGAGACACCGGGGTCGCGGTGGTGTGGACCCCCGTTGGGTGGGTTTGGGGCAAAGAGAGGCCACGGCCCTGCCCAGCCACCTGCCCGACGGCCAGGGCCGTAGCGCCCGGCGTCCCCTCTGCCCCCGGGGACGCCTGAGGACTCGGCACAACCAGCTCTACGAAATGGCTTTATAAGAAAGGAGCCCGGCCAGCCAGGACTCAGGGCGCTGCAGCGGGAAGGAAGCGCGCGCGGAGGCTCCGCTCCAGCCCCGGCAGCCGCGCGGCCCGCAGCGCCCGCAGCAGCCGCCCCAGCAGCGCCCCGGGCCGCGGGCCGCGCAATTCCGCCAGCCGCCGCCGTAGCTCCAGCTGCAAGGCTGCGCGGCCCTCCCCACGCGGCGGCGGCCTCCGCGCCCCCGAGCCCGCCAGGGCCTGCCGCAGCCGCCGGAGCTTCTTGAGCGGGATGTCCTGGAAAGCCACGAAGTCGATGGCAGCGCGCTCGCACTCCTCATTCCCTGCGTGGGTCAGGGCACCTGGTGGGCTCCGGTCCAAGGGCGCATCCTCCCCGCCCTGTGCCTCCCGCCCCCGCGACATGAACCGAGGCAGGCCCTACATGTGCCCAGCGCTTCCTGGGCCTTGGGCGGGTCATGGGGAGGGTGAACCAAAGAGGCACGCCGCTTTCCAGGAACTGCTCTTAGAGGAGACAGAACATAAACTATGCGGGGGGCTGTGAGTGCACAGGAGTGAAATAAAACCAGTGAGAAGGTGTAGGAGGGTGGGCTGGGGCACTGATCAGAGGCCTGAGTGGCAGGGAAGGAGTGCACCCAGCAGGGGCAGCGGTCAGTGCAAAGGGCCTGGGGTGGGAGCTGCTTGGCCTGTTGGTGTAGCAGAGAGGTCCTTTTGGCTGGGGTGGCCAGGGGGTGGGTGACAGTGGGAGGAGGTGAGGGCAGGGCCTGGCCTGGGGGCCGGGGGGCTTGTCGCTGGTGGAGGGAGGGAAATGGGAGCCACTGAGGGAGTTGGGCAGGGGAGGAACTGACTTGTTGCTTAAGGGGATCTGCCACTTAGTTGCTGTGTGACCTGGACCAAACTGTTTACCCTCCCTGGGCCTCAGTTTCCCAACCTCAAGTGGGAAGCAGCACTATCTGCCTCTCAGGCAGGCGTAGGGCAAGAAAGGGTGCTGAGCCCTGGTTGGGAGGCTCCCTGGGAAAGGCACTCGGCCATGCCTGACTCGCCAGAGCTTCCAGAGGCGAGAGGAAATGCTGGGGCTCCCGGGCTTGGCACGGGCCTGCCTCCCCAGCCCAGACGGCTCACCTGGCTCGGTCGGCTCCCGGGTGCCGAGTGCGAAGCCCGCGCAGCTGGTGCACAGCGCGTTGCGGAAGGCGGAGCCCGCCACATTGAGGGCCAGGCCCAGGGCCGTGCAGTTGCGATGGGGCTGGCAGCGCTCTGAGCTCGAGCTGCTGGCGGAGTAGCTGCCCGGGGCGCACGGCCGGCACTGCGTGTTCTGGCTGGGAGTGCCTGGGGCGGGGCGGGGCGCGGAGGTGGGGTCACCCTTGCTCCTGGCCCCCTGCCCCCAGCCCCCAGCCCGCCGCCTCCCACCCGGCCCACCCACCGGGCGCGAGCACGCCGGCCCCGGGCGGACAGGGCGCGTGCTCCAGGCAGAAGCCGGCGTTCGCGTAGAAGCCGGGCTGGCAGCGGCAGGCGCGGTTGTGGGTGGCGCTGCACGGCCGCGCCTCCTCTTCGCGCTCCCCGCAGATGACGTTGCAGTAGCGGCAGCGCTCTAGGTAGTTCCAGAACTGCGTGTAGTGGCGCGGCGGGCACGCGCCGCACACCGTGGGGCTGTCCCGGCGGCACGGCCGCTGCACGAAGGTGCCCGGGGAGCACTGGCCGCACACCAGCCACTCCCGCGTTTCTGCGTCTTGCCACGGGAAGGTGGGCGCGTCCGCCACGGCCCCGCGCACCGACAGCACCAGCAGCAGGGCAGGCAGCGCCCACGGCGGGGACAGCGGGCACAGGCCCGTCCTCTCCGGAGTCCTCATGAGGGAGCCTCTCGCGCGCCCGTCGGCGGCCTCCGGGGGCGCCCTGCGGAGGGGTTCAGAGGTTCAACGGGGCCGCGGGCGTCCAGGCCCCCCGCCCTGGCCCAGCACCCCGGCGGCCCGAGCTCGGGGAGGGGGCCGTGCCCTACCTCCCACCGCGCTCTCCTGCCGGGTGGCCCTAGCGGCAGCCTATATAGTGCAGGGGAGGGCGGGCCGGCCCCGCCCCGCCCCGCAGGAACTCTCAGGAGGGGGGGTTCATGGTGACCTCCAGAAGGCACTGCTGTGACCCCATTTTCCGCACTGTCATAGCCCGCTGTCCTCTGCCCCCAGGCAGTCCCCTGGTCGCCCAGCGCCACCTGCCCTGTAGCCAAGCCCAGGGAACTGGCTCCGGGGCTCCGGTGGTGCCGAGTCTCCCCGTCTAGCCTTCTGCCAACTGCTAAGAGGAACCTGGGGGACAATGAGTGGCTCCGCTGGCGTGGGGCAGTTTGGGAAGAGGACCCTCCACCGGGCAGGACCGTCACATCAAAACACCAAGCCAAGGCCAGGACACGCCTGTTCTGGACAGTGCCAGCAGCTTTATTAGAACCGTCACCCGGTCACACACAGTCCCCAGGGAGTGCCCCCTGCCTGCCCAGTCTGGGGCTCAGCCGGGAAGCCCCTGGGTCCTGTCCTGGGGATGCACCCGGCAGCACACAGGGGCCAAAGAGGTGTCTGCCTACTCGCAGGCGTGAGGCAGTTCCCGCTGCAGACCCAGGACCCCCGTCTGCCTGGCCCGTGGGTCTCGGGGGCTGCGCTGGGCTGGGGCCCCCTGACTGCTGGGCTCTCAGCTGCAGGGATGCTGGCGTCGGCCCAGCCCGCTGGGTGCCCTGGAAGCAAGTGTCCGAGTCGTGTCCCCAGGTGGACTCAGCCCCCCCAGACGCCAGGGCAGCAGCAAAGGGCTCAGGCCAGAAGACGACTTGCGTGAGGCTCTGCCTCCTGGCACCAGCGTGGCAGGCCGGGCACGTCTTAGAGGTCTGTGGAGACACGGAGGGTGTGCTGTACAGGCCTGTGGGGGGCGGAGCCCAGCAGGGAGGGGGCCGCGTCCACGGGGAGGGAGGCCGGGGGCTGCCGACCTGGAGGTGCCGACGCCAGCAGGCCTGGCAGCGGTGGAAGTCACAGGCCGGGCACTGGAAGGGCACCTCGTCCTCCGCCCCGCAGCCCGGGCACCCGGGGCCTCCTGCAGAGGCTGTCAGTGAGCGCGAGGGACAGCAGGCTGCCGTCCCAACGCCCCCACAGCCCCTGCCACGAGACGTACCCCATTCGGGTTCCACATGGCCGCAGGGAGGCAGGGGTGCCCGGCTGGACCCCACACCGTCGGCCGGCCTCTGCTGGCAGCAGGAGGAGGAAATCTTGCTCTGGACCCTCCCAGGTTTCTCAGGCTGTGAGGGGCCTGGAGACAAGAGGGCGAGTCTAAGGAGGGTCGTGGGCCTCCCCACAACACTGGGTAGCAGGAGCCCCAAAAGAACACCCTACCTGGCCTGGGCACTACCGGAGTCTCCTGGGCGAGGGTGGCTGGGGTCCCGGGGCCAGAGGGCACAGCGGGGCTCTCATCCGGGGGTCCCAGCAGCTCCAGGCCCCCACGTGGGGTGGGCAGGCCTGTCAGGTCTGCACACGTCTGCCAGAACCGCTGCTTGTGGTGCGGGCGCACGAACATGCCAAACCCTGCCAAGTGGGCACTCAGTGGGCAGCCTCCTGCCAGTGCCACCCCACAGAAGCCCCCAACCTCCACAGACCCCCAGCCCCGCTGGCCACTTGCTCTGCAGCAGGGGGAAGTCCTCAGGCCTCGCAGTGGTGAGCGCGGCCACCACAGCCACCGCCTTCTCATAGTCGTCGTCCCTCTTGTAGCCTCTCAGTGCTGCCAGGAGCTGGCTGCAGCCTGTGGAGCCCAGGGCCTTGCGGACGTCTGCCAGGTAGGTGGTCGCGGCAGCCGAGCCCCACTTCTCGGTGGGTGGGCAGCCGCCCAGCTCTCCTGGGGGGAGGGGCCAGGGCTCAGGGGCCACACCAGGGTTCCCAGGACCCATCTGTGTGCACTGCCAGGTTGGTGGCCCCCAGGCCGCCCGCCCCCCTTGGGACCCCTGTCCTCCAGAACCTGGCAGGAGACCAAGGCCAGGACGCCCTTTTCCAGGCACCACTGGGTCTTGGCGCCATTGGGGACCCTGGCTCAAGAGAAGCCTCTTGAGCCAAAATATGGAGCGTGAGCTTCTCCCAGGACTCAGATACCTGCAGTGGGAGCCCTGGAGGCCAGGTGGGGTCCTCCCTGGTTCAGGTGCTCAGTGGGGTCCAGCTGCGCAGCCGCACCCTCGGAGAGGGTCAGCTTGGAGTCAGGCTTCCTCCTTCCTGAAGAAGCACAACAGCCCAGGGGGGCATGGGCACTCCTGAACCCAGAGCCAGGTTCCAGAAGTCCCCGGAGAAGGCGGTATGTCTGGCTAAGGGGACACTAGGTCCCCCAACCCTCCTCAGGACAGCACTCACCCCCAGGGTCCTGGGGAACGCTGTCCTGGGGGTGGTGACCACAGCCCCGGCCTGTCAGCTGGAGGCAGGCTGCATCAAACTGCTGCTTGTGGTGAGGCCGCACAAACTGGTAGAAACCTGTGGGATGGGGAGGGGTCGGCGTCCAGGACCCCTGCCTGGCAACCCACCCGCCCTGGGCCGAGAGGTACCTCGGAGCAGGCCGTGCCTCCCTGGGTCCTCGGCAAAGAGGGGCCCGAGCGCAGCCACCAGGGTGGGGAGGTCATCAGAGCCCTTGTAGCACTGCAGGGCCCGGGTGAAGGTGGCGAAGTTGGCTTGGCTCAGCGCCTGCTTCACGGCCACCATAAAGAGCTTGGCTCTGCCCGCCTGTTCCCCCAGCGCCGGCTCACACTCCTCCTGCAGGACACACAGCCAGGGGTGGCCACGGGAGCCTGGGGACAGCGAGTGGCTGAGGGCCCCAGGTCCTTGAAGGCCCACGAGACTGGGCAGCACCAAGCCCCTCTCCTCGCCCGGCCGGTCTGACCCCTGCTCGGCCCCTCTGTGAGGGCACCACCAGGATTCCTCAAGGCCCTGGCAGGACGCAGCCCCACGGTCTGCCCACTCCCCACCTGCCAGCTGCAGCGCCTCCCTCTCCAGGGGCTCCACCTCTGGGGAGCCCCCAGTCCAGAGTGCTCAGCAGGGTAGGCAGGAGGCCCAACAGGGAAGTCTCCGGGTGCACAAAGTCCCGAGGATGGCAACCCCCCGGGCACCATGCCCCTGGAGAGGAGCAGAGGGCAAGGCTGGGGCTGCTTCCCCTTCCCCAGTCTACGGTGGAGGCATCAGCAGGCGCTCGCCTCACAACCCCCCACTGACCGGCCCCCACCACTCCGCCCAGGGAGAGACTAGCTTGCCGGGGACCACCCTGCACACTGCCCAGCTCTTCCCAGAAGCCCAGGGGACATAGACAGCGGCCCAGCGGCCAGAGGATACTCGCAGGCCAAGGGGCTCCCGGGCCAGGCTGCAACTAGCTGCAGTGAGTGCTGCTTCTGAGGCTGGGGACAGACACTGCTTGCAACAGGCCTGTCGTGCCCACCACCTGCAGAGAGCCTGGCTGAGCCCAGCATGGCCCACCCCCCCAGGGCACCCAGCTGTCCTGTGCAGCCACGGCCGCCCATCCCCTAGGACCAGGGCGTGATGCCCAGCTCAGAAGGCCAAGTGGTCTGGAGCCTTCTGCGGAAGGAAACCCTTGCCTCCAATCCCCCAGATCCACCACAACCCCATTAGATTAGTGGGACAACCGGAAATCACATTCTCCTGAGCAGCTACACCAGGAGCTCCACTGCAAGCCTGAATTGGACCCCAGGTCTGGCTCCAGCCCCAGGTCACAGGAAGTGTGCTAGCCCCCACCACGATGCTGCCAGCGGCTGGGTCCACAGCGGGGACAGAGGACAGGTTCTCACAAGGACACGATGGTGGGGGCCACTGAGCCAGCGGCCAGTGCTCCTGTGAGCCCTGAAAACGTGACTGTCAGGGACAGGGTGGGACGTGAGCCTGGGCTCTGGGCTCTGATCTCTGAGCCGCAGAGATGTTGCCATGCAGGGGTGCTGGCTGAGGGGTGGGTGGGAGGACTGTCCTGTTTCTGCAACTAGTTTTGTGTCTCAGAGCATCTCAAAAGGCTAAAATAAACTTGGGTGATCTTTCAACTGAATGCAATGGGTGCCCAAGGTCCAGGGCGGAGGGTGGGGCCTGTGGGTGCCATGGGGTCCTGGACGTGGGTGATCATGGCCTTGTGAACTGTTAGAAACAGACTCATCTGCGAGGAGGTAAACCTGGAAAGCTGACGCCTGCAACAGCTTCCACACCCCGGCCAGGAAAGGAAAGGCGGCTGCACCCTTGGCCATGGGTGCCACGGCTCTGTGACGACAGGAGGCAGCCATGGGGCCAGCACCTCTCGCGGCTCCCATCAGACGGGCCAGGCCTGCCCCCACTGGCAGTCCCCAGCACCAAGAGCCTGGCTCCCAGAGGTGGGAGTTCCGGTCACGCTGTGTGCCGTTCGCTGTCCACGTACTAGGCCACTGGCGAGCTTGATCCTCTTCCGGCCACCTCGTGAAGCTCTGGGCTGCAGGGACAGGCTGGGGCAATGGTGCACCTGAGGGGACATGGCCACGGTCCAGCCAACACCCTCGGGACCCCCAAAGGGCCACGGGGGGCAGGCAGCTCCTGGCAGCACAGCCGGGCCTCAGCCTTTTCCTGAGCCATCCGTGCAGGCTGTGGCCTTGGCAGGGGCCCAGGTGGCCTGCGGGTGGCACCTGCAGCCGCAGGCCTGGGGCACCATGGCTTACGGTAACTGAGGAGCTTGCCGGGAACAGGACACCCGGGGCTCAGAACGCCGGAAGCCAGCAGGGCGGGAGTCCAGGCCAGGGAGCAGGGGCGGGGAGAGGGAAACACCTCCCAGCAGGAAGCAGGAAAGCAGCTTCTGGGCAAAGGCGCCCAGGGAGAGGAGGCCGGGGGCGGGGAGTGGGCAGCACATCCCAGCCTGAGGTGCCGAGAAACGGCCAGCACACAGGGCTGGGAGAGGAGCAGGCCCGGGGGTCCCTGCAAGCTGACGCCCAGGAGACCCCAGAAGGGGCACGCAGGGCAGGGCAGAGTGTGGCCCAGGCAGCTGCTGGGTGTGGACTCAGCACAGTGACGGGTGTGCGGGAAGCCCCTGCCTGGGGACAGGGAGTCACAGGCACCCGGAAGCCAGACAGGGTGGGGCCCACAGCCCTGTGACGGTGGGGGGGTGGGCAATGGGGGAAGACGAGAACAGGAGGGGAGGGCGAGGGGCGGCTGGCCGGGTGCGCTCACCAGCTCCTCCGTGGGGAGGGCCCCGTCCTCGGGCCCCCCGGTCTGGCGCTCACTGTGCTCCAGGGTGGCCAGCAGCCCCGGGGGCCTCCGCTGGGGGCCCACTGACCCCTGCGCATACTCCACACAGAGGCTGCTCTCAGCGTCCCCTGCGGGCAGCCGGGAGGAGGGTGCTCAGCCTGACATCCATCACGGGCCCCGGGGCCCTCTGCCTGTGCTGGCCGCAGCCCCTGCTACCCCTGCGCCCACGGCCACGCAGCCCTCTCACACCCTCCGGCCTCTGCCTCAGGCTGGGCACGTGCATGTCCAGGGTCCTGGCTTTCCTGGCTGGGGCGGGAGGCCCGGGCCGCACGGCACCTGCAGCAACACCTTCTCCCTCGGCCAGGCTCGGGGCAGGGGCCTGGGGTCCAGGCTCGGGCACCTGGCACGGAGAGTCAGAGGTGCTTGAGGGAGGGCAGGGACGCTATGCCCCTTCCCGTGTCCAGGGGCCATGCGGGAACCCACAGTTTTCTGAGCCACACGGAAGAACTGGGCCACGTCCCGGACGACGGGGCCGAAGCTGTCATACACCCTGACGTAGGGGCGCACCCAGGACGGGAGCTGGGCCCTGGCGTCCGCAGAGGTGAACCTGGTGGGTGGGCACAGCCTGTCAGCCCAGCGCCGTCTCCCAATGGGGATCCCTGCACCCCGCCCAAGATCCTGTCCAGCCACCGGAGCCACTTTCTGGGTCCTGGATGTGCGAAACGACCCAGGGTCACAGCAAGCTGCTGGGCCCAGCAGGGAGGTGGCCCTGAGCTGACACGTGAGTCAGGCCTCCCCCAGGAAGCAGCCTGGCAAGGGGTCTGCCTAGGGCCTTCAGGCCGGCGGCCACACACCTGTGGTCACAGAGGAAGACGGCCCCATAGTCCCGGCGGTGCCGGATGACCCGCCCAAGGGCCTGGTTCACGGCCCGGGATGCCTGCTGCCGGTACCACTCGTGCCCGGAGAGGAGCTGCAGGGAGGACGCGGTCACAGCCCCTCTAGAGAAGAGCTGCCCTGCCTCCCCTGGGCCCCTGGCCCGCAGCCCCTCACCGGGACCCCGGCTCCACTCGGGCCCCTCATCTCATCCAGGAACTGCATCTTGAGGACCACGCGGGGGTCCATGCGTGGTGGGTACGGGAGGCCTGTGACGACCACACCTCGGGCGTTGCTGTCCGCAAAGTCCAGCCCCTCGCTGGCCTGGGGGACAGGGACGGAGCTGCCTTGGGAGCAGAGAACACTTGCCTCTGGCTGGGAGCTCCCACGGGCCTTGCACTGGGGCTGGAGACTGTGCAAGCCCCCCGTGCCTGGCCCCGCAACCACCACAGCCAGCATCTGCGCCCCTCTCGCCCGCGGCCTCACCTTCCCCCGGCACACGGCCAGGAAGGAGGCCCCCTTGGCCCCCGGGCAGGCGACCCTGGCGTAGTAGGCATCCATGACCTGCAGGGAGAGCCGCTCAGCAGAGCCTGGGCACTTCCCGAGACGAAGGCTCAGCCCTGCTGGCCCTGGGAGCATTGTCCTGGCACGGCCCCTCGCGCTGACCCCCGCCCTGCCCCTAGAGCTTGTTCAGTGTTTCCTGCAAACTCAGGAACCCGGGGCAGGGGAGGGCCGGGGGACACGCTACAGGTGCAAACCGGGACCCAGGCTGGCTTCAGCACCAGCTGCTTTGGAGACACCTGGCCCCCACCGCAGCACTGACGCACGGGGGCCGCCTGCAGCTGGGGGGCCAGGCTGCTGCCCGGGGTGCCGCGAGGCAGGTGGGGACGGGTGAGGGAGGCGAGCACGGACCTCTGCGAAGCCACCTTTGCTTCTTGGCTCCACAAATATCGGCTTCAGCTCTTCAATCTTTCTGGCAAAATCGCGGGCCTGTTGGGGGGCGCACTGACATGAGAGCCACAGGGGCCGTCGGTTCACACCTGGCACCCTTGGCAGGCAAGCGGCCCCGCCTGCCGCACCCTCTGCCAGTCTTGGGGCCCCCGGTGGGGGGACGCACCCGCCAGAACTCCAGGCTCTTCTCCATGGCAGGGTAGGAAGGGAAGAAGACCAGGAGGCCGCGAGGGACCACTCGTGCGATGTTTCCTGGCAGCAGGGACCACAGCTTGCTCGGGGAAGGGCCGGGGCACCATGAGGCCCCCCAGGGAGCGCACAGGTGTGGGCGGGGTGGGGTGGGGAGGGGGGAGCAGGGCTGGCAGCGGGTGGGGCGGAACAGTAGGGCAGGGAAGGCTCCCGGGTGGGGACAGGCCCTCCAGGAGGGCCACTCACCGAGGGCCTTTCCCAGGGAGGACAAGCACTCCTCAGAAAACCTGCACAGAGCAAGGAGCGGCTGCCGTGAGGGGCCCGGCTCTCGGCCCTTCTTGGGGAAGGAAGGGGTCCTGGTGCGTCCAACTCACATGTGGCACTGACCACCAGCACTGGGCCCCCCGAGCCACATAATCCAGCTCCTAAGGGCCCAGCCACCCCAGCACTCCACTGGGCACCCCCTTTGGTGCTTCCCCATGTCCTGGCGCTGTCACCACTGATGCCACCCTGAGCCGGCCCCAGGCCGTGGGCTCAGGCTGCAGGTCTCGGGCTCACAGGCAACATCTGGAGACCTCAACCCCCATTCAGCAGCCCCCCGGCCCTTTTGGAGCAAGGGCCACTGACAAGGAACAACCCAAGGCCAGGGTCATTCCCCTCTGCCCCCAGCAGAGCCCCCTCCCTCTGGGCCCGGCCCCTCACCGCTTGTCAAACGCAGAGCTCAACTGGGCCCCGTCCGGGCCTCTGGGGACAATCCCCACCCAGATCTGCTGCTTCTCGATGACGTGTGGGTTCTCCAGGCAGACTGGAAAAGGGCTGGGCATGGGCGCCCAGAGAGCAGGGTTGATGCTCAGGCCTCTCCAGATGGGGCGGCCGTGGGGGGTGGGCCTGGACCTGGGGCCCACTGCGGCCACCCACCTGCCCCTTGCCCCGAGCAGCCACCCCCTGGCGTCACCCGCACACCAGTCTCAGCGGGGCTTAGTGGGCAGCTCCTTACATCTGCATCTCCAGGGCGAAGGAGGACACGGGGGCCAGCGTGCCACTGGTGAGGATGAGGGAGCGGACGCCCTGACGGACGAGCTCGTGCATGGTGTGCCCGGGGCTGAAGCACCAGTAGCTCAGCACCTTTCCTGCAAGGGGAAGTGCATGGGGACGGGGCCCTGGGGAACTGCACTGCCTGCAGACCCCACGGCCGCCCCCCACTCACTGGGAACCTCGCGCCGCCCACCGCACTGGCTACTCCTGCCTACCTGGCGACCCGGGAGGAGCGCATAGGCCAAGATGCCTCCAGGAGCTCAAGCCCACGTGCCCCGCGTGCCCACGTGAGAGCCCATGCTGCGCCCTGAGCTAAGCTTGCCAGCAGGCCCTCCCTTGGGGATCCCAGCATCTCCCTGCCCCCAGAGCAGACGGCAGACCTCGGGCAGCCGCCAGGGTGGCCACTGGGGTAGCCCATGACAGGGGCAGCCCTCACCCGGGCCTCGGGGGAACCAGGCCGTGGCCACATGCATGACGCAGATCCTCAGGGGCCCCAGCTGCCCTTGCACCCAGGGCACCCGTGTTCCCAGAGCCCCTGGGAGCAGGGAGACCAGGAGGGCACCTCACATTACATCAAGAACAAACGAGACCACAGGGGTGCAGTGGGCCCCGCGGCTCCGAGAAGCACCAGCTGGAGGCGGAGCGGGGGACAGGCCAGAGGGGCCAGGCAGGCTTGGGCCTCCCCCAAATCTCTAGAAGCTTCGGCAGTCAACCCAGCACACAGGAGACCTTAAACCTGACTCCATGTCAGTGCTCTCTGAGAAGGGCAAGGCCACTCCCCACCCCCGGGGCCGGGTCTGCTCCACCCCTGTGGCCCTGGACGGTCGGGAAGGTGAGCCCCCCACCCGGGGCGCAGGAGAGGGAGCCAGCAAAGCCACCTGCTGTGGGGAGACTGAGACCCCACCTGCCCCCTTCCTCTGCACGCCCCTGGTTTAAGCCAGAGATGAAACCCCGACCCAGGGAGTGGCGATCTCAGAGGTGGCAGGGTAGCGAGTACAGGACGCCCCTACCCAAGGCACAGCCAGCACCCGCAAGACCTGCAGCCACCCGCGGTGGAGACCCCCAGCCTGGCACAGGGAGTGGGCAGTACACGAAGCCTCCAAGTGCGCTGGGTGACAGACCTCACAGAAGCCATGTGGGGGCGCCAGGGTCTCCCATTCTCAAGGAAAGAGACCGGGCCACAGAGCGAGGTGGTCTCTCGATGGGTGCTGGCCCACCCCACAGCCCTCGCTCCCTGCCCGGGCTGCCCCTGATGGTACCAAGGCCTGCCTTTCTTCCTGACGCCCGGGCTGGCTCAGCCAGGCTAACTCACAGCTCGACACCCACAGACGGAGACAGGGGGTTCCCCAGGGCCAGGCCCTCACAGCCGAGGGACAGCAACAGTGGGCACAGGGCCGGCATGTCCTCTTCAGGCAAGCATGGGTGCCAGCTGCCCCTGGGCACAGCCCCGACCTCAGGGGGTGGGGGCACAGCTGCCCAGCAGCCCCAGCCACCGTGCGGGGCCAAGCAGATGGTGGCCGGCCCTGGAGCGGTACCTGGCTTTCTGGCAACAGCAGCACCCCAGGCGTCCGAGCCCTTAGCTCTTCTCCGTTGGCCGGTGTCGGGGTGGACGTGCACCTGGGGGGGACGTGCAGGGGTCAGACATGGTCCCAGCCCCTCCCTCCCCCATGCCCACCCAGCCCGAGGGCTCCTACCTTGTAGGCCCTCGAGACCCCCTGTCCCACCACGGAACTGGGGCTGCCCTCGGGGGTGTCAGTGCTGAAAACGAGCTGGAAGGCAGAGCAGGGCCAAGGTCAGTGAGGACAAGCAGGAGAAGGGCCGGGAGGGGCGAGAGGCGGGGGCTGGCACCGGCCAGTGCAACCTGAGCGCGTGGGCCTGACACACAAAAAGACATACAGACTCGCAGACATCACCACCTGGATCACCTGCGTCCGCCCGCAAGCCCCGACAGCTCCGTCGTGTGGCCCCGGGGCCAGGGCAGCGAGTCTGTCCCTGCGAGCTACGGCCACGGCAAGCCCCGACAGCTCCGTCGTGTGGCCCCGGGGCCAGGGCAGCGAGTCTGTCCCCGCGAGCTACGGCCACGGGAAGCCCCTCATGTCAACCGACAACCCTCCGTGTCGCCCTCGCCCCCTCCCACCGGGAGAAACGGCAGCCTCTGGAGCCCTCTGCCTCTGCCCCGTGCCCGTGCCCCTCAGGCCGCGGCGGGAGGCAGCAGGGCGGGTGCTGGGGGAGCCCCTCAGGATGGCCCAAGGCACAGAGGGAGAGGAAGCCAGGAGGACGCTGGGCTGCGGGGGCTGGAGAGACCAGGGGAGTGTCGCCTTGGCCCAAGCCGCAAGGCAAAGCAGCGAGGGGGACACATCCTGGGAAAAGGCACAGACGGCCCAGGGACAAACTGCGTGGCTGTCATGCCAGAAAATCCCCAAGAATCAACTAGAAAACTTCTATAACTAAAAGGGAAATTTAATAAAATCATTTCAAACAAGACCAGCAGATTAAAACCAACAAGGTCTATATGCCAGCAATAGTGGGTTAAAAATATCCCTTTCACAGAAGTGACAAAACGTCTGGAACACTTGGAAATAGCCCAGAAACACACTGTGTCTCTATCGGGGCGAAGGGCGACCGGCTCCTGAAGAAGCCGACCCGGGTAAGGTGGTGGCAGTGGCGCTCAGAGCTGCGAGGTGGTTAGCTCTCCCCAAAGCGATCTAAAGATTTAGCACGTGCCAAAGTCACAACAGGAGCCTTGAAGGAATTCAGCGAGCGGACTCCAGAGTTCATCTCTTGCAGGAATGCCAAGGCAAGTTTGAAAGAGGACAATGAGGATGAGTATGTCCTGGGAGACATAAAAACACTGTGCAGGCAAACACCAGAAAGCGCCGAGCCGGGCGGGGGCTGCAGCAGGAACGGCACACGTGCCTGGGACGGTGCAGGAGCCACCCGCTTCTCCCACGAAGAGGCCAGAGCAGCCAGTCGGGTGGGGAAGAAACGATGAGATCTCCACCCTTCAGCCACCCCAAACAACATCTGGGTTGGGATTAAGGGTTGAAAGGCCTAAAGGTGAGGCTGAAATCAGGGGGCCGGTCATAGGCTTGCAGCGGGCAGCCCTTTCAGAGAAGCCCCAAAGCACAAGCCTTACAGGACAAAACTGTAACAAGGAAGCAGGTTTTAGTAACCAGGTTTCCAACAATGAAACCTGGTTACTAAACCTGCAGAGGAGCAGTAAAGCCGAGCAGAGGGTTTGCATTGGGTTTGGCTTGATGTGCAGTTTACACAGACCTCCTCCACACCAAGAAGAAAGATACATAATGTAGGGAAAACGGCGAGGCACACAGGAGGAGGACTCCCAGGGAGGGAGTGAGGGACGCCCCAAAGTGCGGAAGGCCCCCAGCACAAGGAATGCAAAGGAAACCACAGGAGGTTGCTTTCCACGCATCATTCAGGCAAAAACAACAGAGAAAGGCGCGCTCCGAGGCTCAGGGAACAAGTGCCACACTTATTGGTGGAGAAACCAAGAAATCTTTACACATGGGCATAAGAAGGCCCATTCCAGGGCTTTGTTCTTCAGCCCAAGAGCACGGAGAAGTGACACACGCAACACCCTGCAGGGAACCAGGCCACAGCTAAGGAACAGGTGGGTGGAGCCAGAGAGCACGTGGGTGGCCAGGTGCCGCGAGACCTCCAGAAGGGCTGGGCGGGCGCTGCCCTCCGCGTGCCCTGGGACCACAGATCCCTGCTCCAGGTGCGTTACCTTTAATTTATACATGCACATGTGCACGTGAGCATGCGTGTGCATGCAAATCGTTATATGCCTTTTAAACATGCTTGTGAATGTGTGTGCCCGTGTGTATGCTAATGGTCCGAGTGTGTATGTGTGCACACAGGGTGTGTCCATGCGTGGGTCAGTGTGTACATATGTGTATGTGAGGCATGCGCCTGTATGTGTGCATGATGTGGCCCCGTGTGCATGCACGTGGCATGCACGTGTGTGCAGTCTATTGGCAGGTGTGTGGATGCGTGTGTGCAGCACAACACTGTATGGGCGTGGCCTGTGGACCGCTGTGGTCTGGCAAGACGTGGAGGAGGCAAAAGCAGCTCACAGCCGCTTTCACTCCCATGGCGGCGGACGCCTGGTCTTGCCTTTGACCAACGTGTCCGTTGCTGGAAGAACGGAACCGGGGCCTCCCGCAGAGTCCGAGCAGCTGCACATGGGAAAGACTGAGGCCACAGCAGGCCCACAGCCTCCTTCATCCCTCCCTGTGCCTCTGCCTGGGTAGTTGGTGCCCCAGGGAGCCCTTTGGGCACCCAGGGACCGGCAGGAGTTCCAGGCAGTCCCCTCGGCTTCCCCGCCATCAGGGGTGGAACCCCTCTGCCCTGAGTGGCTCAGGGCGCCTGACCCCATGGCTCTGCCTTCCTGTTCCCTCACTTTGGGGCTGCTCTGACACCGCGCTGCCCACTCACACAACCTGTGACCGCCGTGGCTGCACAGTGCTCAGTCGATCCCAGGACTCGGCCCCACGGGTCTGCGCCACCCCTGCCCAACCCCTGTCCAGGCCAGAGGCGAGGATCCTCACCCCGGCCCTGTCTAACACGAGGCTGGCCTCATCGACATCTGGCCACAGAAACTAGGGAGGGAATTTGGAGTCGAAGAAGCCCCTGCTCGCTGCTCCTCCCAGGTGAACCCACATCCCCACCTGTGCACCCCGAGGGGGACCCTGGCAGGTCGCCTCATGCAGAGCCCGGCTCCCAACCCAGCGGGGCGCCTCCTGAGTGCTCGCAGGCCGTTCATGGCCACCTCGCCATTCAAAGATGAGGGGCACAAGAAAGGAGCTGCGGTGTCACGAGCTCCAGCCTGGGGGGCTGCCGAGGCATCACTGGGCAGGGGACCTGGGCGAGGCCAGACAGGGAGGAAGGAAATGGCCCCAGGCACCTAGGAACGGCACTCAGGACACAGGGCGCCACGAGGAGCCCGCACTCCCACTCCTGTGTGGGAGCTGTGCGCGCATCCGAGGTGGGCAGGGGTGGGCGGGCACCTGCCTTGCTGGCCCAGCTGGGGCCCCACATGGGCTCACCCACCCAGGACACCTGTGGGCACCCTCCCCGGCAGGGCCCTTCAGGGAGGGGGCGTGCCAGGCAGCCCCCCGCCACCCTGCAGCAGCCCAGGGCCGCCTCACCTGCCAGGGGCTGCTGAAGGGAAACCCCGAAGCCACGGGCGAGCCGGGCCGGGAGCTGGGGGTCAGCAGGAAGAGCAGCCCCTCTACCCCGCCAGGTAGGTCCTGGCCACGGAGCAGGGGCCTGAGAGTCGGCACCTGGAGAGCAGCCGGGAGACGGGCGGAGGGAGGACCACGAGGGCAGGGCCTTGGTAGGAGCAGACCCTTCTCCAGGGCCAAGGGGGGCTCCAGGCAAGCCATCCAGCCAGGCCCACAGCCTGCACAGGGGTCAGGCTGCCCGGAGAGCCAGTGGCCACGCTCCACCATCGCACCCGGCAGCAGGGGCCTGCGAAAAGGGCCAGGAGGACAGAGCCCTGGTCCCAGCAGGTCAGCGGCCACGGCACGCCCAGCCTGCCCAGCCTGAAGTGTCACAAGCAGCCTTGGGGACAGTCCCCACTTGACAGGCCGAGAAACTGGGCTCGGGGTGAAGTCACGGGCCCTGTCACAGAGCTGGCACCCCGACAGCGCGGCACCTCCTCTGTGCGGGGTCCCCTCCCCCACGGAGCCCTTGTCCCTCCCGCAGTGCTAGACGTGTGGTGTGGAGGGAGGCACCTGGGGTCGGCCGTGACCAGCACCACGTGGCGCAGGGCCTCCTGTGCTCGGTCTCCGCAAGACCCACGCTGCACATCCAGGGGTCTCCCCTGGGGACCACGGGGCGATGTGTGGAGGGCCAGGGGCCGTGTTAAGGGGTGCACAAGGGGGTGGAGTGCCCCAGCCCAGTCGCCACATCCAACACATGGAAGCGAGTGGCTGAAGAACTTTCTGGAAAGCACAACTGAGCGAGAGCCCAAGAGGGGCTCAGCAACCCCTGGGGACTGTTCCAGTCCAGAGGCCGTGCCGGCCAGGGCCGGGTTTGGGGGACATGCTAAGCAGGCCCACTGACCCCCGGTCACCCTCAAACGTGAAGAGTGACAGAGGAGACACGACTCCAAGGGGCAAAAGGCAGAGCCAGCATGCTCTTGGCACAAGCTCCCCGAGTTGCCCGCCCAGAAGCTGGACGTGTGCTTCAGGAAATCCCTCAGGCAGCCGAGGCAGCCAGGCTGGCCCCCAGAGTGGTCGGCACAGGGAGGTACATGCGCAGCCACCGGCTCCCTGGGCACGGCCGCACCCCGAGGAGTCACGCCATCGCCAAGCAGCCTCTCAGCCTTTCTCCATCCCCTCCCTGGAGCCTGCGTGTGCTTTGGGGCCAGGAAACAGGCCTAAAGGTCCAGGCATTTGAACCTGTGCCTGTCCCCACATCACTCCGGTCAGTACCGATTCCCCCCGGAAACGCTTGCTCCACCTGCTGTCTCCAGCTGGCAAGGGGAGAAACCGCACCCTGGCCAACCGCCCCTACCTGGATGATGTCCACGAGTTTCTGCAGTCCCGCTGTGTTGGTGAAGACCCCTGCACCTGTGGGTGTAGGTAGTGTCGGCATCTTCACAGCTCATGGGGAGTGGCAAGCCCCACCTTCAACCTCAAGTGGCCCCAGCCAAGCCAGCCCCCAAAGCCACTGTCACTGCCCTCCTGAGAGGGGCTGGCTGCTCGTCCCACCACGCTCCACCTACCCTACAGCGGAGGGGGCTGTGGGGTGCACCTCGGGAAGGGCTGCTCGCCTGCTTCCAGTGCGCCGCAGGAGAGGCAGGGCCTCTAGGCCTTGCAAGGAGGCCAGAAGTCTGGGGAAACCCTGGAGGCCGCACCCCTCCCAGGGCCCAGGTGCCCAGCAGAGGCAGGGTCTCCAAAACAAACCAGCCCTGCTGGGCCCATGTCTTCCCAACCCCTTTGGGAAAGCCAGGCAGGAAAGGCCTCCAGGCCCCACTCCACCCCTGGCCCCCCTCCTCTGTGCACAAACATGGAGGCCAGAGGCTGGTGGGAGCCCAGCTTGCCTCCCCTAGCTGGGGTCACCAGCTATGCCCACAACTCCCTGAATCCACCTAGACCTCTTGCTACTTAAAATGGGACTAACTAGGAAGTAGTTGCAGTAAAAACCTGATGGTGACAAAGCTGGCAAGTGCTTTACAAAATAATACAAGGGCTTGAGTAGGGGCGCCAGCACCCCAACATCCCGATCAGAGGCAAAACCCAGAGACAGGATCTTGGCTCTGTCAGTCCCACTCGGAGGAAAGGACCCCATGGCAGCTGCAGCCTCCATGGAAGCAGGCACCCTCCTGCTGCCATCCCGGGTGCTACCCCAGGGGCTGCTCCAACCTCCAGAGCTGAGGGCACCCCTCCCACCCCACCGGGAGACTCACGTCCCGCCAGGTGCTGAATGACCTGGTCCAGCGAGTCCAGGATGCAGCTCTTGGTCTGAAGCGTTATCTGGGCTTCGGCCAGCAGCTCAAAGATGTAGCTGCTCGAAGAACAAAGCGGCTCAGGCCTGGCCAAGACCAGGCTCCCGCTGGAGGCAGCTGGAGGAGGCCAGGGCTTCACATGCCCCTCCCTCCGGAACGAGCTCAGAGCCTCCAGGGCAGGCCAGCGCGGGAGCGCCCGGGAGGAAGGGGAGGCCCCGGCAGGAGGCCCAGACGCAATGGCAGGTACCCCGGAAAGACAAAGCACAGGGGCAGGTAAGGGGCCTCTGAGCAGAGGCTAGGGCGGTGGGCTGGAAACGGGGGGCTTTCTGGAGGCACAGAGTCTGAGCAGCGTCTCCAGAAACAGGTGGGGTTTTGAAAAGGGTGGAGCAGAGACAGCAGGACGTGGGAGGGAGGGCCATCCCTGCTGGGTCTGGGGTGGCAAGCTGCTGACTCCACAAGCGGGGGACGCGGGAGGTGCAGGACGGGGTGGGGGGGCGTGGGGCTAGGAAAGCCAAGCCTCAAAGCTTCTCTGGGGAAGCATCTGGTAACCCTTGCAGGAGTCTGAGCACAGAGGAGGAGGCAGGGGCTCCCAGGGGTCAGCCCAGCACATGGGCGTCGGGCTCTGGTTTGACGCCCCTGGGCTGGGGTCCCAATGTGGCCGCTGGACTGTGCCCTCAGGAGGGCCACCGACAACCCGAAGCTGTGCTCTCCTCGTCTGCCAATGGGACGACAAGCCCAGCCACGCTGGGGTGCTGAGAAGCCTGCAGACCCACGGCAGTCACCTCATCTCATTCTAAGGAGACAGAGCATGCGGAATCAGGAGTCTCACGTAAGAGGCAAGTGCCTTGCCAATAAGGGCCTTGACCAGAGTTAAAAGAGAAGGGCCGGGGCAAGAAGTTGCCGAGAGAGACGTAAGGTGCCCAGGGGCACTGTGGAGGCCGTGTGGGGTTGTGTGCACGGGCTGCATCATTTCCAAAAGCTTCAGGGGCCAAAAGAAAGTTGGCAAGCCTTCCCAGGTCTCCAGAATTAAACAGGAGACCTGCCTGGAGGGGAAATTCCAGGACCAGAGCGGGCTCCCCAGGAAACAGGTTGGAAAAAGCACCAGAGACTTCCCCAGGTCAGCCACGGTCTGGGGGCTGCAGCCAGGAAAGCCTGGGGCCGGCTGGCACCAACACACCACTGGCCTCCGGCTCAAGACAGGACCCTGGGAACAAGGGGCCAGCGGGCCCATCTCTCACCTCCCGGGCTTCGTGACCCCAATGTCATCTCCTGGCAGCTGGATGGCATCGATGGCCCCCTCCAGGCGAAGGAGGATCACTGTGAGGCAAGGGGGTGCTGGGACAGGCTCTGCACACCCAGACCGCCGGGCTCCCACTAGCCTCTCGCTCACACTCTGTACCCACCAGGAGACAGGGGGCCGGGGGGCACTTACCCTTCAGCTTTGCAAGGTCTTCAAGCTCCACGTTCAGCCCTGCGTGAGAGAGAAGCAGTGGGCAAGCCGTTACGGATACCCTCCTTCGCCAAGCTTGTGACCTTTCGAGCCCGGGTTCTGGGTGGTGGGGGGAGACACAGATGGGAGAGAGGCGGCCAGGGAAAACTCCTCCATTGGAATCTGAACTGGAAACATCACGGCAGCTCGTGAGGAAGTAAGCACGAGAGCAGCTACCTGCAGGTGAATGCACAGGGGGCGGCAACCCCCAGCCCCGGCCACTGAGCCGCCCCAGAGACAACGAGCAGCCTGGTGCCTCAGTGTTGAGAACCACTTCTCCTGCTAAAGGCCCAGGGCCTCTGGGGCAGGCAGTGCGCACGAGTGTGGGACGTCCTGACCTCCAGGCAGTGAGGGAGCCAGGGAGCCGCCGAAAACTGTGGACGCCAGAGCGAAAGACCTCAGGCATCCGCTGAGACTAGATGGCAGACAGCCGAGCTGCAGTGACAGACGGAGTCACAAGGGACGGAATCCGATCAGGTATGCTCACGTGCATTCACTGATGATACTAAGCAACCATCCACCTTCCGAGGAGGACAGGGACTGATGAACTATTCGAAAGCTGGGAAAATATAGGGGAAAAGAAGCATTTATCCTGACTTTTCTATATGAATGGTTTCACCAAAGAGCTTGTGAGGTGAAGAGTATCTCACTCAAGCTCGTCAGCACATCTCCACCGGGCCCTGACCGTCCACAGCTGCTAACACCTGAAAGGAGTGAGAGGTGGACGTGGGGTCCCCCGACTGAGAGCACAAGCCTGAGACTGAGCCCAAGTCTGCCCGGCTCTGGGTCCAGCTGCCAAAGTGCAGGAAGCAGCAGGGGAGGGCAGGCACGCAGTTCAGAAGAGGGACACACTGCAGTCAAACAACCTGAGCCAGATGAGGTGAAAGGACAAGAAGGAGGTGCACACCAAAAGCCACTAAGGCCCACCCTGCTCAAGATGGCGGACTGAGGGGCTTCAGGGGTCCGTCCCTCCACAGGAGATCTGGACAACCAGCAAGAAGTGCAGAAACACCCTTCTCAAAGCTCCAGAAGCAGTTAGAGGACTGCTGGGGCAGGCGGTGGCTCTCGAGAAAGCAGTTAGAGGACTGCTGGGGCAGGGCGGCAGCTCTCAAGAAAGCAGTTAGAGGACTGCTGGGGCAGGCGGCAGCTCTCGAGAAAGCAGTTAGAGGACTGCTGGGGCAGGGCGGCAGCTCTTGAGAAAGAGGCTACCTGCCCGCAATTATGCCTGAGAGTCACCCCGGAGAGGCTCTGCTGTTGCTCAGGTGTGGCCCCTCTCAGCAAACTCTGCAGGTGAACTCACTGCTCTCCCTGCTACGTGGGGCGTGACTGCCAGCGATGAGCCTGGCCCTGTCTGCATGGGACCGAGAAAGCCTTCCTGACCAAAAGGGGGAAATGAAATTTAGTTTCAATGGCTGAGAGGTTTCAAATGGAGTGGAGCGATCACTCTGTTAGTTATTCTTATACATTACATAACCCCTTTTAGTTTTGTGTATTGGAATAGCTAGAAGAAAATACATGAAACTGTTGAACTGCAACCCAGTAGCCTTGACTCTTGAAGACAGCTGTATAACTATGTAGTTTACACTGTGCGATTGTGAAAACCTTGGGGCTCACACACTCCCTTTATCCAGTTTCAGTGGCTGAGAGATTGCACATAGAACCGAGGGGTCACTCTGGAGGTTACTCTTATGCAAGCGTTAGCCAGATACCGCAAACTACCGCAGGACGCCAAGCCCCAACCACCAGTATTCCTGAAAACCCGATGGAGTGCACTGGGCTCTAGCTAAGTCTCTATAAAAGTTTTTCCTAGTAAGTTTATTTTTTCAGAAACTTAGGAATCCAGACTGATCCCATGCCAGATAAACCCTGAAGCCCAGAGGTGCCCATCTCTCCACGAACATCACCGGGCTCGTGCCTCCACCCCGGAAGGTCGACACCTCTTTCCAGCACAAAGAAGTCAGAACGGCCGCCACCAGATGTCCCTGAAGACTGAGAGAAAGATCAGATGAGAGGGAGGGGATGTAACGAGAAATCTGGATTTACCAAATGACTGACTACTGACTCTTATACAGATACTTCTTTTTAGTGTCTAGTGTTTTAGAATAGACAGAAGGAAATACCTGAAGTTGTTGAACTGTAATCCAGTAGCCCTGATCTTTGATAATGATTGTATAACTATATAGCCCCAAAAAAGTCAGTTTTTGTGTGGATCTGCTGCTGGATGTGTTGTTCTGTTCCACCGAGCTATTATCTGTCCCGCTACTTTGCTGAATTTGTTTATTAGTTCTAGTAGCTGTATTGTTGATTTCTCAGGGTTTTCCAGATATAAGATCATATCATCTGCAAACAATGATATTTTTACTTCTTCCTTTCCAATTTGGATGCCTTTTATTTCTTTGTCTTGCCGGATTGCTCTGGCTAGCACTTCCAGCACAATGTTGAATAACAGTGGT